>PVLD010032279.1:0-14835 GCA_004027595.1 Dinomys branickii
TCTTTTCTTTTCTTTTCTTTCTATCAGGGTCTCGCTATATAGCCCAGGCTGGTCTTGAATTTTCTATGTAGCTGAGGATGGCCTTGAACTCAGAGATCCTCCTGCCTCAGCCTCCAACTGCTAGGACTACAGGTGTGTGCCAGCATGCCTGGCTTAGATATTTTCATTTATTTATTAACTGTGTAAGTTCAGTCACTTCACAAGGCCTACTCTAGATATTGCTACAATAAAATCATGAAGACCCAAGCATTAAGACACCAGCTACGACTCTAACGCAGATTTTGTTTTCAGCGGCATTTATCATGAACTGTGAACCCAGCCCTATAGTTTATAAGAGGATGCAAAAGTATTCAGCAGACAGATCTTCATTGTTCATAATGTGTGTGAACAGCGATACAGCACCTGACAGTGTTTCAGCTGCTTGTGGGTGCTTCCTCTGTGTCTCTGTCTTCTCCCTCCTGGAGTGGATTTGTTGAAGCAGCTGGGTCTTGATTCTCTTTAGCTTTGCATAGTGTGAGTTTTGCTAATTGTATCCCCAGAGTGTTATTTAACATGTTTCTCAATCCACTGTCTTTCATACAAGTCGGTGCTGTGTACAGAGGCTGGTTCAGGTTATTTGCTTTCGGGCAGGCACACTTGCTAAGTGGCAGGGTGAACTTCTTTCATGAGGCACATAGTTTTTGATTGTCTCTTTGTGATGGCTGAGTTGTTAAATGTCTAGTACTTAACTGGGCTCAGACCTTTCAGTGTTTGCCTTGGCCCGGAGAGCGGTCTTCAGAGAGCACAGAAATGAGTAGCATTTGGTCTGTTCACCCAGTTCTTTCTCTGTCGAAGTCTGATTGTGGGCTATTCACTGCAGCCAGTGTTGCTGGAAGAGGAACTGGCATGAATTGGGTCTTAGAATGCTGCCGTCCTTTATTTTTCTTGGTCATAAAAGATCTGTGTCCTCAAGGAACACTGAGCATGGAAAGGCTCAGGTATTGTGGAAATATTTTTGTGTTTTAGAGGTGTTTTTTGGTTTGGCTAAACCAGCTACTCTGGCTGAAGCTCTCCATTGTGTGCTTTCATTTAATTTCTAAGGTCACTTTTTTCCTCCTTTAGGATCTCATTTTGCCCAATGGTGGCACTCCAGCAGGCACTTCGAGTCCAGCCTCTTCGTCTTCCCTTCTGAATAGACTTCAGCTTGATGATGACATTGATGGTGAGACGAGAGATCTCTTTGTCACAGTTGATGACCCCAAGAAGCATGTGTGCACGATGGAGACCTACATCACCTACAGGATCACCACCAAGGTCAGTTCCTTTGCTGTCTGTTGCCTGGGTTCCAAGGCCCTGCAGAACTGGGCTGTTACCCCCACGACTTCTGCTTTGCTTTTAGCCTCTTTGTACAACTCTGGTTGCCATTATTACAGTTGCGGTGTCATTTTTGGAGAGATTGGACCCACTAAAATATAATAATATTAATTTTGGGATTTTTTGGTTTATTTTTGAGACAGGGTCTCACTATATAGTTCAGGCTGGCCTTGAGCTCACTACGTAGCCCAGGCTGGCCTTGACTTAGAAGCAATGCTTCTGACTCAGCCTCCTAAGAGCTAGGCTTATAGGTGTGTACCACCATACCTGACAAGAAATGAAAAGGATTATATAAGATTTTTTTAAAATCTTTTTTTTTGCGGGGGCAGGGTCTCCCTGTGCAGTTCAAGTTGGCCTCAAGCTCACTTTGTAACCCAGGCTGGCCTTAAACTCGCAGTGATCCCCCTGCCTCAGCCTCCAAAGTGCTGGGAGTACAGGTATGCGCCACCATGCCTGGCCCCCCAAAAAAAGAAATCTTAGGGAAAAATTACTGAAGCATTTTAAATAAAATATTTAATACCCACATACTTCCATGTATTTCCTGTCATGATGCTGTTTAGCATGTTCATGTCACATTGCTCTTGAAATGTATGAATCGTCATAGCAGCCCAAATGTCTGTGATAAGGCCCTGGTTATAATTTGGCCTAATCAGGTCTGATAGTTTGAGGGTGAAGCAGTAAGAGGACCAGAAATGGTATTTATTGGTCCTCAGCTGTGTGTTAGGGAGGTAGTGAGCAGAGTTCTGAGATGTAACTAACTAACAGCATTCCTAAAAGTTCTGTTAGTTACAGTTTTGCAGAGGAGAAAACTGAGTCACCAAGCTCGGGTAACTTGTTCAAGGTTATAGAACTGGTAACCAAGATTCTAACTTGATTTTCTAATACTATAAAGTCTATATTTTTATTTTAAAGCCACAATTACATTTATAATATAATAATTACATAATATATTTATACATAATTACATTTGAACAAGAATAACTTTAGTTTTTTCTTTCTTTGTGGTGCTGAGGACTGAGCCCAGGTCCTAGTGCTCTACCACGGAGCTATAGTGTCGGCCTTATGTTGTTGTACTGAAAATCTGTTGGAGTATCTGAAATAACTTTGAAACTTGAGGCTTATCTTCAGCATGTACTGACACTTTGGGCAGAACCATACTTTGATGAGCCACTGGATGCTGTTAGCATGAGTACGTGCATACACACACACACACACACACACACACATACACAAGCTAAAACTGTCTCCAGACATTATCAGTCTCTGGGGACCAGAACTGTTTCCTAGTTGTAAAGCAGTCATCTATATTGTCTCTATTATTAAGGGGAAAATTCACATGGTGGCTTTGTGTTTCAGTTTCAGCGTGCCATTTCTTGTATGTTCCTTACCGCAGTCCGTGTAAGGAAGACGCGTTCACAGATAGTCTCAGGGGTTCTGAAAGATGGACGTGTGCTCATGGGTGGTGCTCAGGGGAGCTGAGATGTGCATGCACTCCCCTCTTATGCTGTGCCTTTTCTCTTTTTCATTGCAGAAAAATTTTACTTATTTATTGTTTTCCCTTCTATTTATTTAAAAAAAATTTTTTTAAATGCCATTTTAAAAAAAATGCCACGCCTGGCACTTTTTAAACTTTTGGGACAGGGTCTTGTTAGGTAGTTCAGGCTAGCCTTGAACTCACTGTGTAGCCCTTATTGGCCTAGAATGCACAGAGATCCTCCTGCCTCTGCCTCTCACATGTTGGAATTACAGGCATGTGCCACTATGCCTGGTTTAAAAAAAAACTTTTTTTGTGAAAACTTAGTAGATTTTGTACCTGTTTAAAATGTTTGGAAAGAGAAACAGAATGAAATATACTTAAATATTGTTTATCTTATATTGGCTGAAGATGTTATATTTTTAAAATCATATGAGTGATATAAATACATTGTTTTAGAAAAAAAAGTAAAAGGAACAATGCCAAAGACCAAAATACTCAGGTGTAGTGGCTCATGTCTGTAATCCCAGCACTTGAGAGGCTGAGGCAGGAGGATCGCTGTGAATTTGAGGCCAGCCTAGGCTACATAGTGAGTTCATGGCCAGCCTGAACTGTATAGTGAAACTCTGCCTCAAAAAGACCAGAATACGGAATAGAAAACATTTGGGTAGATGTTTTTCTTAACCGAAAGCAACCATTGCTAAAACGTGGTGTGTGCCCCTCCAGTCTTTTCATTGACGTGTATACACACAGGAGCAGGTGGATTTCAGAGTATGTTCTTTCTCTCTCCCTTCCATTTGACAGTAATTTTGAAGACCTCAGTTCATATATAACTATGTCTAGCTAATTACGTATGCAGTGGCCTCACAGTTCTTTTCTCTATGTACAGTTAAGCCTGTCAGTTTTTCTTTCTTTTTCTTTCCTTCCTTCCTTCCTTCCTTCCTTCCTTCCTTCCTTCCTTCCTTCCTGTCTGTCTCTTTCTCTCTCTCTCTCCGTCTCTCTCTCTGTCTCTTTCTCTCTCTCTCTCTCTGTCTCTCTGTCTCTCTCTCTTTGAGACAGGGTCTCGCTACATAGTTCAGGCTGGCCTTGAGCTCACTTTGTAGCTGAGGCTGGCCTCAAACACGCAATGATCCTCCTGCCTCAGCCTCCCGAGTGCTGAGATTATAGGAGTGCATGACCATGCCCGGCGCCTTTGTCAGTTTCTGAAGGTACTGCCCTGTCGGGGTAGTTCTGCTCCTGGTTCACATTCAAAGCTTTGTCTGTACCTGAGTGTCTTTCTCTATTTCCGCCTTTGGCAGGTGCTTCTGTGGGTAGTCTTTCCTCAGAGGTCCTAGTGTGACGTATGTAACTCCAGGAATTATTTCCTTTTATTTATTTTTTCCTGGGGGTGGACTTATTTTTTACCCTGTGGTCAGTGAAATGCAAAACCCGTTTTTCCTGAACTGCTGGCATAAGCATCCAGGTGATGAGGCGACTGACCTCGTAGTGCAGCGGTATTGGCCGAATGTAACATTTTCCCAGTGACACTTGATTCCCGTGCCCTGCAGTTTACCCCACTCTGACACCACAGCAAATCTAGTAGGACTTTCTTAACTGGCACAGCTCACCAGTCCTTGTTAGGCATCTCTTCTTTTTAATTCCCTGCCTATCTTCCCCTCTGTCCTTATTTCTGTCCCTTCTCCAGAGGTTGATTTCCTATAAATGAGCAGGTGACCGAGAGTAACCTTTTCCAAGTTCTCGTCCCACATTTTCACTTGGCTGTGACACCGGTGCCTGAGGATGAACTTGTTGCAGGATTTTTACTTTGCACCCTCTGGTCTTCCACTTCTGGTTCCACACCGGACTCGTCCCCTTTCCCTGTTTATGGAAGTGACGCCAGGTTTAACTTCCTGGTGCCACCCTTGGAGCCTCCTTTCTGAACACTGTGTTAAAGGCTGCGTAGGAGCTTGGGGAGAAGGGACAGGCAGGGCACAGGATTCCACTCCTGCTCCTGTCCTGCCTGCTTGTGCCTTGGTTCCAGGCAAAGGTGACCGGTAAGAGAATGAAGTTTACATGTGCTTGTTTTATTCCTCTGAGGCTGCAGCTTCTTGATCCTAATTCAGTTTCCTGATCACCAAAGTTGGACAGAGTGCGGAGCTCCGTTTGCTGAGTTTAAATGAGCCTAAGGCCAGGAGCACTGTAGGACAGAGGTGGGTGGATGGATATTGGATTTAATGACCAAGCTGGGTATGGTGGTGCATGTCTATAATCCCAGGCTTTGGCAGGCTGAGGCAGGAGGGTCACTGTGAATTTAAGGCCAGCCTGGGCTACATAGTGAGTTCAAGACCAGCTTGGATTGCACAGTGCGACCCTGCCCCCAAAATTAAAAAAAAACTGTTTTTGTTAATGACCAGAAGTGCTGCACCACATCGGTGCTGTGTTTTATTCTTCAGGGGTGGGTGCCAGCCCAGGCCTTTCAGGGCAGGCAACTCCTGGCTCTTTTCTCTCTGGTTCCTAGAATATCACATCATAATTCTTGGACATTTATCAGGTGCTTTACTTTTTTGGAATAGAAACTGTTTAATTCCTCCTTTATACAGTTCGTTCTCATTATAGAAAAGGTAGAAAATGCAAGTGAAAAAACAATAATGGAATATGTATAAGCTCAGTAGTCAGAAATAATCATTGATCTCTTTCTGAGCCGTTTTTCTCTATTCTTTTATGAGAATGAGTGTTTTGTGTGCACCCAGCTCACTCCATACACTGCAGATATCTCTCGGTGCTACTGCCAGTAAGCACACCATCATGCATCATTTATAAGGCTGCAGTAGTGTCGTGTTATAGCGATATTCCATTATTTGTGCCAAGCACTTTAAGTATATTATTATTTAATCTTCACGCTTCATGAAGTTGGTACTGGCACTGCTCTGTACAGATAAGGAAGCTGAGACATAGAGACATTAGAAAGGTGCTCAGACATGCAGCTAGCATGCGGTGAGGCTTGAGTCCCGGGCTCTGTGATTCCCGTCATTCCCCTCAGAACCAGGCCTTACTCCCAAAGACCTGTCTTCCCAGAGGCGCCAGTGCTCACTGGCTGTGAAGGCTCCTGATGTGGCAGCGGACTTGAAGTTGGGAAATGGACACCAACAGCCCCTCTAGAGGCAACAGTCGTCACCGCCTCTTCCGCTGCAGCCAGTTCCTCTCGTCAGTGGTCAGGAGAGTCTGAATGCCCCTCAGAGGCCAGATTAAACATAAGGGCCACAAAATGGATGTTAGATTTAATGACAGGGTTGCGGATGACTGTGGGGAGAGCAGTTTCGTCCCTGTGGTGACACATGGCTGGCGGGGGTTGGGTGCCTGGGAGGTAAAGGAGAGAAGCTATGACTGCTGCAATTTGGCAGCAAAATCGAGAAGA
Source organism: Dinomys branickii (assembly GCA_004027595.1). Classification (NCBI taxonomy): domain Eukaryota; kingdom Metazoa; phylum Chordata; class Mammalia; order Rodentia; family Dinomyidae; genus Dinomys; species Dinomys branickii. The sequence continues at coordinate 6,222 of PVLD010032279.1, forward strand.
AAAGAGCAAGAGCAGTAATTGGAGGAGGGTGTGGACCTGAGGGGGAGGGTCGTGCTGTGTGTGTATATATTTTGTTTTGTTTTTGCTTTTTGAGACAGGGTCTTGCTGTGTAGCCCAAGTTGGACTCAAAATTCTTGATCGTCCTGCCTCCGCCTCCTGAGTGCTGGGAATTATGTGTGTGCCCCCATGCCTGGCTTTGTGTGTTACTTTTAAGGGATGAAGGAGACCTAAGTGTCAGCTGGACAGTGTTGGTAGAGAGGGAGACAGCGGATGGAAGACCGTGCAGGCAGGTGGAAGCCGCTGTGAAGGTGGAAGGAGCCGGTGTGCTGACCGCAGGGGAAGAGTGGCTTCTGGGGGCGGGGGGAGGGGAAGCGCCTTTCCTTTGTTCCAGGAAAAGAAGGGAAACTGCTTCTGTGGCCGGAAGTTGAGGGGTTCTCTGCTAATAGCTGCAGTTTTCTCTATGAATAAGTGATGAGATCTTCCACTGAGAGTGAGGGGAGATTTTAAAATGGGACTTAGAAGTCTTCAAAACTTTAGCAGGCTCTTTAATAACTGGTGCGGAGAATGAGGGAGAGGGCTGGTGGCAGGAGTAGTAAAAACTGCTTGACAGCGATGAGGGCCCAGCTGCAGACTTTCTTGTGCTGTTCCGTGCTTGATTAAGTCGTTTTCCTCCAGCAGTGTGCTCCCAGGCCCACCCGCCACAGGGAGGGGTGGTGGCCGCTTTGCCTGAGCTGGGAGAGTGCACAATGAGGGGAGCATTAGGTTCTGTGGGCTGAAACGACAGGCCGTGGAGGACGATGGGAGGGAGCATTAGGTTCTGTGGGCTGAAACGACAGGCCGTGGAACTGGTGCCCAGTAAGGAAGGAAGGGAAAGACTGAGTGGACAGAACGCTGAAATCTACTCTAAGTCCCCACAGACTGAAAAACAGGGATGTTGGGAAATGGAAGGTGGAAATGTGCAGGTGCTGTTTAGAGAGAGATGTGTGAATTTCCACCTGATGACAGTTAGGAGAGACCGGGCGTGGATGGAGAGGCAGCTGCTATTTAGCGAACCACCAGCTCTCCAGGCAGGGGGACTTTGCAAAGGAAGCTGCACAGCCAGCTGCTCTAGTGTTCAGGGCATCAGGAGAAATGACAGGGTGTCAGTAGCTAGAAGAGAATGTGGACTTGAGGGAGGAGGAGGCTTTTGTGTGTTTTTTTTCTGTTTTGGAGGCCTCAAGATAGCCTGTGTAGCTCGAGATGGCCTCAAGCTTGCGATCTTCCTGCCTCAGCCTTGTGAGTGCTGAGAGGTGGGATCGAGGCTGTATATAGCATGAGCCTCAGGTTTTCACAGGGCTGTGGAGGGAGAGGAGAGGAGCATGTGGAAGGAGGGAGACGTCTGCAGCCATTCCTTGCCTGGGGGCGTGGGGTAAGGGCTGGAATAGAGACATGAACAGTCCATAGAGCGACAGGTGGCCGCGAGGCTGTGTACTCAGGAGACAGCCAGGTTTCAGATTTGACTCCATCGACTGTGGAGTGAATGTTCCAGAGAGCCTGGTGGAGAGATCTCTGCTCCAAGGAAAGGAAACCCAGCACGCACCCCTCTCAGGGGCTCTCTTAGGTTGTGGCGTTTTGAGGCAGGATGGTATTAGCTGGCTATGACTTGGTAATGGAAGAGGTTTGATGCTGGGGGACAAGTGTCATTTAGACTTCTTAGACTCTCACTGTGGCCTGAGGAGATGGTACTTCTGTCTGGGCTGAGTTAGACATTTTGGATCGAATGGATATTCTTTGGAATGGCTCTGGGCCCCAGTTGTTGGGCACATCTGCTCCTCTGCTTCTGAAGTGGAAGGAAAAGCCTTTTTTGTGGGGTGAGGCCCAGGGGGTGGGGAGTCATGCAGAGTGACTGCCTGGAGTGTGGATTTGTCACAGGTTTTCCCAAGTCCTGGAAGCCCCCCCAAATTGTCAGGGACTTCTAGGATGACCAAGCAGCTGTTCATATGGACTGGTGGTGCTGAACTTCTAATGTAGTAAAACTAAGTATTCCTCACTATGACTTGTATGCAGTTACCTGTTCTTAGATGTGTAACTGGGGTCTTGTGATCTTTATTGGACATTCTAGGTTGTGGGCGCACAGCTGGAATGACAAAGGACTAAAATGTTGTGATGTTTGTCTCTGACTATGGAATTGCATTTGTGCATTTTTTTATTGCTTTGTTAATCACTGATAATTAGAAAAGAAAGAGGTAAATATACATGTGTTTTCCTCTGATCCTGAATTTCATGCAAGAAAAATTTACTACAAACTTGTACTTGGAGTTTTACTGATGTGCATATTTTATGCATACTGTTAGTTTTATAGCGGATTTCTCCAGAAATTCACAGGAATGTCTGGGGCCCGGTTTTTAGCCAGTGTTCACAGTGGCATTGCAGACGCGTTTCCTAGCTTCATTCCTGGCTCTGTCTTTTCTCTCTGCTCTTGTTTTTCTTTCATTTTCTTACCTACTTCTAACTTATGTTGATTATATTTTGTGTATTATTGTGTCTTTTATAGAGCAAGCTGTGGTAAAAATAAGTAAAACAAATACTGGGTGATAGAGTGTGAACATTCTTCTGTTTCTGATGATTTTTACTTACCGGGTTACAAAGGACCAAACAGGTTTTATTTTGGATTAAATCCTGAGCATTTTATATGTGTGACTATAGAAGTATATGAGGATCATACAAGATTTGGAAACAAGGAAGAGTGTAAAGAGGACAGTTCTCATTATGTAGTCTAAATTTTTCTTCTAATATTTTTTTGTGTGAGTGGGTTGGTGGTACCGGGATTGACCCCAGGGGTATCCTAGCACTAAACCACACTCTCAGCCCTTTTGAATTTTTAGGCAGGGTTTTACTAAGTTGCCCAGGCTGTCTTTCTTTTCTTTTTTTTTTCTTTTAAAGACAAGAGAATGTGGACATGTAAACCAGAATAACAGTAAAACAATACAGGAAATACAAAATTATAGAGAAGATAGTGGGGAATTATCACTGGATGCTGTATTACATAGTGATATCTTTGCATTATTTATCACATAAACAATAAAGGAAAAACCAAATTATAGAGAAGATAGTAGGGAATTAGCACTAGATGCTGTATTACATGATGTTATCTTCACATTTGTTGCTCAGTTTTACAGATGATGGCTTGTTCGATTAATCAATTTTCTCCACCCTCATCTCCGTTATTCTACCACCCAATCAGTCATCTTCCCTCTGATAATAACTGTACTTTTGGGTTTATTTACTCCCTTAGGCTCTCATTTGGGAAGAAACATGGCTGCTTCAAATTATGTTGTAACATATATGGGTGTACACAAATTGCTATGGTAGGAGGTGGAAAAGCACCCATGCTCAAAGACAGTAGATAGGCAGGGAACCAGGTTCACTATGGTCAAGCCCCCATTGACAAGCCCGCAAGGCCATCGGTCTGGTTTAATTGGCGGGGTTACCCAATGAACTGCCAGGCCTCAATACAGCGCGTCTGGAGGCCTGGTCTAGTTCTCGGGGTCGTCCAAGCAGACTGCTGGGCTCCGCCCCATCATTGCACTGCCGGGGGCCCAGTCGAGTCCACAGGGATGCCCTCAGTGGACCGCTGGGTTCTGCCCAGTCACCATGCTGCCAGAGACCTGGTGCAGGTCTTCAGGGTTCTCATGTAGCCTGGAGGGAGCCCCCTCCTCTCTCAGGCAACTGAGGTCCCCTTCAATACCCCTGGGGACCCCATGTAGGCCACTAGTGTCTCCCTGCAGGCCGCCTATGACTCTTTGGAGGCTGTCCCCATCCAGCTAGAGAACGGGGTCTGCACCCTAGTTCCAGGTCTTTGCCTCCTCCCACATCTCGATCTCCAGTGTTGGCACTCCCCGCCCCTTGCAGCTGGGCATTGGGCACACTTAGGATGCTGGGCATAAGTGGGGTGAGGCCTCCCCCACCCATGCTCACTGCGGTAGTCCAGGGTGTGTACTAAGTTTAGTTATTAGTTCTAGAAGAGAATTGGAGGATTTTCTTGGGTCTTCTGTGTAGAGTATGTTGTTGTCTCTCAGACTCCAGGACTGCTGCTTTCTGTGTAATTCGTTGGTATGGGTTCATATAAGGTTCCTGTATGCAAGCAGTATGATGTCCCTCTTGGTGCTCATGGGGTCTCTCCCATAGACTGCTGGGTTCCACCCTGTCGAGGCGCTCTTGGGGCCCAGTTCAAGGTGCTCCCAGAGGCCTGTTCTGGTCCCTGGGGTCGCTCCCGCGGACTGCAAGTCTCCACCCCATCACCGTGCTCCCAGAGACCTGATCCCAGGTCTTCAGGGTTTTTATATAGTCCAGAGGGAGCTCTCCTCCCCGCTCAGGCTGCTGAGCTCCCTGTCAGGGTCCCCGGGGTCCCTTCCTAGGCCCTCAGTGTCTCCCTACGGGCCGCCCTTGACTCTCTGGAGGCTATCCCTACCCCACCATAGCACCAGGTCTGCACTCCAGCTCTAGGAGTCTGCCTCCTCTCACCTCCTGATCCCCGGTGCCTTCTCTCCCCTCCTCCTGAAGCTGGGCATTGGGTGTACCCACAATGTTGGGCACAAGGGGTGCGGGGTCTCCCTAATCCGTGTTCATTGAGGTAGACCAGCATGTGCACCGAGTTTAGTTATTAGTTCTAGGAGAGAACTGGAGAATTTTCTCAGGTTTTCTGTGTAGAGTATGTTGTTGTCTCCCGGACTCCAGGGCCACTGCTTGTAGTTTGTTGCTATGGGTTCATGCAGGGATCACATATGCAAGCAGTATAAAGTCCCTCCTGGTGCTCATATTGGCAGTTTAGGGTGAGTCCTGAAGCCCGTGGACTCATTCCATTGCTGATGGGAACAGATGGTGAGTGTGCGGATCACTGAGTCACCGAGACTCAAGGTGCTCGCAGAGCGAGTTTGAGGTGGGACCTGAAGCCTGGTAACTCAGTTCGTGCTTCCTACTTGGTGATGGAGTGAGAAGGGTGTGGGACCATGTGATCCATTTCTATGTGTAGTTCTCTCTTACAGTTTTGCTCCAGTACCCATTTGTTCCTGGGTGGGTTCCCTCAGAATTGCTCTGGCCTTGGGGTTGCTACCGCTGCTCTCTGCTGCTCTCTGCTGGTAGTTGCTCATACAGTGGAGAGATACGGGGCCACTGCCTCCGAGCAGACGTAGAGCTGGGTGTGTTGAGCTGTGTACTAGTTGCTTTGACTCTGCCTTGTCTTATGTTGCTGGATTCCAGTGTGTGGGTGGTGTCCCTCTGGTAGGGACCCTCCCTGCTGCCCATCTGGTCATCATCTTCCCAGACTTTTTTTTGGTGAGGTTTTAAAATGTTCTCTGCGAGGGTTTGAAATCTTATTTCTAATCCTTTGATGTTGAGCATAAGTAGTGTGAGATCTCCCCGACTCATGCTCATTGTATTTGGAGGTATGTACTAAGTTTATTTATTAGTTTTGAGAGAGAATTGGAGAAGTTTCTCAGGATTTAGAATATGTTATTTCTCGATCTCCAGAGCTGTTGTTATTTTGTATATCTTGTCTTTGGCCACTCTTGCTGACTCGTGGCTTTTGTTCCTTTTCTAGGTCACTAGGCTCTTGGAGGCCTGGCCTCGGGGGCGAGGCTGAGGGAGAGGGATCCCAGCGTGGGGGTGGGGCCACAGGGCCCTAGCACAGCAGGACTGCATGGTCTCGCAGGGTCCGCGGCAGCTCCCCACCCCCCGGGAGTCTCCATGTGGTTTGTGGCATCCTCACCTGTGGTGTGGTGCAGCGGGTTGGTGTGGCCCAGGCTGTCTTTCAATTTGCAGTTCTCCTGCCTCAGGCTCCAGAATGGCTGAGATTACAGGCATATAGCACCATCCTGGCTCTCCTAATCTTTTTATTTAGATTTTTGGCTCAAATGAGATCACAATGTATAGTATGTACAGGTAATTTGGTGTACTGTTTTCCTTTAAACTACCCTGGATCATTTTTGTTATTATAAATGTCTTATAAACATAATTACTGATAATCACAGAATAAATACAATTTTCTTTTTTATTGGACATTTAGGTTGCTTTTTAAGTATTGCAGTGCAGATCATGATGAAAATATATTTATAACTTTTGTTTTGATATGCACTCTAAGAATAGATAACAGCATAAGAATCATAGTAAAGAATATTTATTTTTACTATGCTAGAAGTTTAGCATTATCATTCTTTTTTTTTTTTTTTTTTTTTCCTTTTGAGATAGGGTCTCACTATGCAGTTGAGGCTGGCCTTGAGCTCACTTTGTAGTCCAGGCTGGTCTCCAACTCGCAATGATCCTCCTGCCTCAGCCTTCCGAGTGCTGGGATTATAGGCGTGCGCCACTATACCCGGCTAGCATTATCATTCCAGTGAATACCTCTTTGGTTGTCTCTAGGCAGGCATCCCTGGTGGTATTAAAAAAAAAAAAATTGTCCTAGCCTGGCTGTATTATCCAGGTTGGTGTTGAACTCCTGGGATCAAGTGTTCCTCCCTTGTCAACCTCCTAAGTGGCTGGGACAGAAGGTGTAGCCATGACACCCTGCTTACTTGCCACTCAAAAAAAATTATTTTCTCAGTGACATTATTATTCCTGAAAGCTGAATAACGATGCTCACAGACATAAACATAAAAGAAGACCCTAAATAAAGGCGAGGATATAGGAAAGTATGTTGATGAACTTGTAACAGGGGTGGCCTTCTTGTTGGTAGTACTAAAAGTATCTACTTTATTTTTAAATTTTTAAATTTTTTTGGTCTTTGTGATGCAAGGTCCTGCTATGCAGTTCAGAGTGGCCTTAAGCTCACTTTGTAGCCCAGGCTGGTCTCAAATTCACAATCATCCTCCTGCTTCAGCCTCCCGAGTGTTGGGATTACAGGTGTGCACCACCATGCTGGGCCAAAAGTACCTTCTTTAATGGGAAAAATGGATGAGATGTATATAATTTAAAAATTCTCTATAAAACCATTTGGAAATTATGACAGGAAAATTGCAGTAAAGAGCTTATATAAATGAAAACCAAAAAAAGAGAGAAAAATGTATAATTATAACAAACATTAGAAGAATGTTTTAAATTTAAAAGTAAAAGAAGGGTAATATATTACTTTGCAGTTTTATATCTGTCAAAGATAACTTGTTCCTGGGCATATGTGATGAGAACATAAATTGCCATATTTTTGAAAGCAGTGTGTCAGTTAAAAATATATGTATGCTTTCATCCAGCAATTCTATCATTAGGAATTCATTTTAAGGGGATTATCAGATAGGGACTCATGGTGTTTCCTCTATGGCATTATTTATTGACTGAAAAATTAAAAATTTAAATGGCAGATTTGTTTTGATTATAGTATGGCCATTCATCAGGATACTATATATGTTAAAAATGATGTCCAGGGCGTATGTCTATAATCCCAGCACTCAGGCCGCAGAGGCAGGTGGATCACCAAGTGTTCAAGGCCAGCCTGAACTACAGTAAGACCCAGTCTCAAAAAACCAACCAACCAACCAACCAACCAAACAAGATGGCCAATATCTATTAAAGTGATAGAAAACTGAGTGAGAGAATGCATAAAAATATGGAAAGATACAAACTTTAACATCAATTGTTTTCTGTGTAGATGGGTCATGGATGTTTTGTTAGTTTTCATTTCCATATTTTTCCTGAAGCTTTTAAGTAAGTCTGTAGAACTTGAACATCTAGAAGGAGATAAAGGAGCCACACTTAGGGGCAGGTAGTGCTTCACAGGTGTTTGCTGGTGTACGGGGCTTTGAAAAGGGGAAGCCAGAGAGAAGGAGCTCGCTGGGGCAACTTCAGTACTGAGTCTTTGCCTCTGCAGTTTAGCTCCACTGCGAGCAGCGATTTGGGGGCAGATGAAATCAATTTTGAATGCCAGAGCTGTTCACAGCTTCTTCTTTGATGGATGACTCTTCCTTATGTGTTGTTAAGATTTAAAAAATTGTGGCATTTTTATACAATGGAATATTATTCAGCTATAAAGAAAGACAATTTTGGGAACTTTGTAGACAAGTGGACAAAACTGGAGTCCATACTCATAAGTGAAATAAATCAGCGATACATGTGCAGGCAACGTATTATATCATTGGTGTAAGAACCCGAGGGTGGGAATATAAACTAAAAGTCATGAAGGAAATCTGTTCAAAAACAGAGAATGGATGGGACGAAGGAAAGGAGAAAAGAAAAAGACAAAAATGTATGTATGTATGTATAGAGAAATATATATGAATATACATATGTGCAGGAGGGCTAACATGGTTCTACTATTGTATTATATCACTTAATTCTAAGCAATAATCGAAGACAGGATATTAGATTAATAGTGTATATCTGTATGTGTTAGCCTGAACACACACATCGAAGATAACAATATGTAAAGCAGCAACAAGCGGTGTTTTTTTCTCTGTTGTTGTTGTTGTTGATGTTGTTGCTGTTGTTGATGTATGCCTGTTTTCTTTCTTGTCTTTGGATTTTTGGTTCTTGTGTTTTTTTTTTTTTTTTTTTTCTGTTGTTGAGAGGATCAACTGTCTGACTAAATTTGCATGTCTGTATATGGGTCCATACATCTACAATTCGAAGATATCAATGGATAAAGCAACAA
>PVLD010032280.1:0-14835 GCA_004027595.1 Dinomys branickii
TATTTTTTTTTTTTTTTTTTTTTTTTTTTTTTTTTTTTTTTTTGCGGTACTGGGGATTGAACTCAGGACCTTGTGCTTGTCAGGCAGGCACTTATTCCACTGAGGTATAGCCCCAGCCCTGTCTAGAATATCTTTTAGTGCTGTTTGCAATGCTGGTTTGGCACTCATGAAGTTCTTCAGTTGTTCTTTGTCGTGGAAATATTTTTTTTCTCCATTGAATTTGAGGGATAGTTTTGCAGGATACATCAGTCTGGGTTGGATGTTGTTTTCTCTCAGAATCTGTAATATCTCACTCCAAGCTCTTCTTGATTTCATGGTTTCCGTTGAGAAGTCTGCTGTGATTCTGATGGGCTTTCCTTTATAGGTGATCTGTTTCATTTGTCTAGCAGCTTTTAATATTGTGTTCTTTTGCTGGATATCTGGGATCTTGACTATTATATGTCTGTGTGTGGTTTTCTTTCGATTATGGATCATTGGGGTTCTATATGCCTCGCTTAACTGAACTTCATTATCTTTTACCTTGTTTGGAAAATTTTCTGTTATTATTTCAGCATATATTCTTTTTACATCATTTGTGTGGTGTCCTGCTGTTTCACTGACTCGTATAACTCGAATATTATTTCATTTTGCATCATCTTGCAGCTGTTGGATTGATTTTTCTTGGGTCTTTGATGATTTTATGAGATCCTTCCTTTCACGTTCATACGTTGCCATGCTGTCTTCACGGTCTGAAATTCTACCTTTGGTTTCATTTAAGTGGTTTTGCATGCTTTCAATGGAAGTTTTCAAATCCTGGCGATCTCTTTGGACCTGTTTCATTCTTGGTGATTCATTCCTAAATTGCTCTTGTAACGTTTCCATTTGTTTGCTACTTTCTTCTAATCTTTTATCTATTTCTTCTCTATGTGTATGGAACATTTCTTCTGTTATAGTTTTCAGTTCATTTTTTGTCTGAGAGATTATTGCAGGTATGTGGTTTATTTCTGCTTTAAGCTCTTCTATGGCCTGTTGAAGTTGTTTCAGTGTTTCGGATGCAATTGTTTCAGAATTTGCAGGTATGTGGCTTCCCAGTTCCCCTGTATCCTTGCATTCAGGACTTGTTCTGGGTGGGGTTGAGTTTTGAGGCTGCGTTTTGTTCTTCTGTCTTCCCATTTTGGCTATCAGATGCAAAATATTGAGCAATAAATTACCCAGGCAGTTCACCAGGCAAAGGTGTGTTGCAAATGCTGCTCCAATGACTCCTTCTCTTCAGGAGAATGTCCCTTAAGCTTTCTGCTGACAGTTCCGCTCAATAGGCTGCTCATATGCTGCTTTGTGTGCCGAGCTACTCCCTACCCAGAGACCTGGCTGGGGCGCATAAACAGCTCACCTCTCCGTCCTGGCAGGGGGCCTCTCGGGTGTTCCTCCCTGTGTGGAGCTCCTCCCCCAGTCAAAATACTGGTCGGGGCACCCAGCCAGCTCTTCCATCCCAGGCTCTGTGCTGTCAGTAGAGCTGCTCGGATGTTCCTCGCTGGGCGGAGCTTCTCCCCAACTCAAAAAACCGGTCAGGGTGCCCAATCAACTCACCCTGGGATCTTGCATCAGGAGATCCCCAAATTGCTAATATGTCATGGCCCGCCTGCTATGCGCTGCTCCCTGGTGCTTCTCTGCCTCCTGGGCTTTCTCGCAGGAGCCGCCGACTGTACCCGCTGCAGTGCCTGCTCTCTGGCTGAGGATGGCGCCAGCTGTGGGGGCAGGGATCTGAGCAGGACCCAGGTCCGCTGCCCGGATTAGCTCAGTCTGCCCGAGGAGCACGGTCTCTGAGACTGCCCTGCTCCGCCACCACCAAAAATTCCTGGCTGCAGCCACCTGGGAGCCATTCGGGGTCGGGAGATGGGAGGGTCTGTCCCACCCCGATTGCCCTTGGGGGTATGCGGACTCGGCCTAGCCGCTGCGCTGCGCGCTGATCTCCTTGGGCACCCAGCTCTCAGGGCCAGCCCACTCCTCACCACGGCAAATCCAGCTGACCCGTTAATACTCAGGCAGTGCAGAGCATCATATTCAGTTGGAATTTCGCAGCCACGGGCCCAGCACCCACGTGCAAGAGATCTGTCTCGGAGAATTTCCATCTGCCGCTCACCTGGTCGCCATCTTCCCGGAAGTCTCCTGGGGTGTGCTTCTCCACAAGAGCTTTCACCATCACTCTGAGATTCTCACTGGGACACTGGGACACCTCCTCCTCCTCCTCCTCTTTGGTCTTTATGATGTTGCTCTAGACTGCCTACTTAGCTGTCCTCAGGTACCTCTGTGCTGCCGGCGCCCACAGCTCTGGGCCTCTGGCAGGCCCTGTGGATGGAGTCATCCAGCCTATTGTGTTAGTTACCTCATTCCTTTTTGTCTTCTGCCTTCTCTCAGAACCCATTCATCTTTTCAAAAATTGTTCTGTTAAACTGTGTTTCAGAAATTAACGCACTGTAATATTTTTGGATTCACTTGTAAACATTTTGTGGGTTCTTATTGCTTAGTTTATAAATAGTTTTTGGATTCGCATGTGGAGTTCCTAGTATCTTTTGTGTTGGATATTCCTTGTACTTTTATGTGATGGTCTTTTTAGCAAAGAGCCACCTTTTGCAACATGTCCAGAGATGTTAGATTGTTTGTGTGTGTTGAACGTATTTCTAATTGGGTTTTTCAGCACAGGTTCCCTGTTATGTCCTTATTGGTGAGGAGGGTGTTCTGACTGATTGCGTGTACTGTGTGGAGCACAAATGTTCCACTGTGCTCACAGCAAGCCCAGGAGCAGGGTCTGTCCAGTGGGCCAAGCAATTATATTACGGAGAAGAGGTTCTGTCAAGCATGCCCTCGTGTTCCTCCTTGCTCTAAGGTATGCCCTGAGGGGTTCCTGTAGATGCGGTGCCCAGAGCAGGTTTCAGGCCCCAACTAGCTGTACCTACATGGGGTGGGGTATGGTGCTAAGCTTGAGAGTTTTCATCTCTCCTCTTCTTTAAATTCAGCATTTGGCCAATTGTAATGGCACACACCTGTAATTCCAACAGTTGGGAGGCTGAGGCAGGAAGATCATTGGAAGTTCGAGGGCAACCTGGGCTACAAAGTGAGCTCAAGGCCAGACTGAACTGCATAGTGAGATCTTGTCTCAAAACGACAGAAAAAGAAAATTAAGTATTTGCCAGTGTTTGAGTGGGGTCAGGTTGTGTGTGGAGCAGTGTGAGCTGCCTCTTGGCTGGTCTAGGTGTGTAGATGAGGGCGGGTGTCAACGCAATGGACTTGAAAAACAACACTGGAACTTTTTGCATTGCTTTGAAATGGAAAACACATTCCAGGAAGAGCAGCACACAGAGGAGAGCCAGGTAGAGCACTGAGATCCAGGGACCGGCTTCCACATCCACAGTGGGGCAACCATCTGGATCTTGGAAGCATCTGGGTGGAAATAATAGCAAATGAATTGTATGAGGAGATGAGAGAAACTGAATTAATTCAGAGGTACGGAAACAGGAAGAGGAAAACACAGGAAATTTAGAATTTTCAAAATAGTGTCAAAGCAGGAATCAGAAGAATCGTAGAAGGTAAAAGCCAAAAAATGAAACGAAATGTACCAGCCGTCCTGGCACGTTGGTGCAACCCTGAAGAACCACTTGTCAGGAACCCAAGGTGGAGGGCTTGAATTTCAGGTCAGCCTGGGCAATGCTGAGAAACCCATCTCGAAACAAAAAATAATAGAGCCCAGGGGTTAATATCAAAGGCGGAGCTTGCCGGGTTGATTCACATTGTGTTTATTCAGGTACAGGCGCACATACGGACACATGCATGTAAACACATTGATTTGAAAAACAAATAAAGGTAAAAATGAACATAAATATAAGAAATAAAACAAACATAAAAAGCAAGAAAATACAAAACAGCACTGGAAGGTTGAGGGTGAAGCTCAGTGGCAGAGCGCTTTACCAAGATTCACGGCCCGAGATTATGTCCCTGGCATTGCAAAATAAACAAGTACAGAAATAAAATGATGAGAGATCAAAACGTATGGTGTCTGTTTAAGAATTCTAAGACACATGCCCATCAATGTTCCTCAGAATATTTCCCCTCTGTCCAAAGATTTACTCCACAATTCTTGCCTCTGTGGATGCAGTTCTGGAAATCCTCTTTCATGTCTATATTTAGTTGTCTTATAGTGATTGGAAATGTAGAACTTTTGTGGTCACTTTGACTTGGAGAAGATCCAGAAGTCACAAGTGCCTGCGTGTTTCTGCGTGCGTGCGTGTGTGTGTGCGTGTGTGTATGGCTCACCCTTTCCCTTTTAAAAAAATTTATTGGAAATTGACAAATTATAGTTGTACATATTTATAAGGTATACAATGATATTACATTGTACACAGAAATATAATTGTTTATAGATCCAATGTACAGTTGACTTCAGAAGTTTTATTCATCCTACTCAACTATGTACCCTCTTACAAATGCTTTTCAATTACTCCTGCCTCCAGTGCCTGGTAACTGCCCCAAACCATTAACGTGTGCATTCATTTCTCAGTTCTTCGTTTTGGACCAAGGTCAATGTGTCAGTTTATATGACAAAACTATGCTCACTTCCTTATGATAGATTTGTAATATAGGTCAATTATGATACTTCAATATTTCCAGCTTTGTGTTTTTCTCTTAAGATGTTTGTTTGATTACTTGGGGATATTTTCCTTCCATTGTACTTTTAAGTGTTTTTAAATTTCTGTGAAATATAACATTGTAATTGTGATGGGGATTTGATTGAATCTATAGATGTCTTTTGTAGTATATACATTTAAACACTACTAACTCTTCTAATACCTGGATATACATCCTCTTTCCATTTTATATATTGTTTAAATTAACCACTTATTTCATACATTGATTGTACTGAAATTTATGACTGTCAAACTATAAAGCTTTAAAGACAATTTAATAAGATTTCTAGAATGGTAGAAATTTTAAAGGGTTAAATTTTCTTCATAGGAAATTTTGGCCATCTTTCCATTTGTGTGGTTTATAATGCAGTAATAAAATGTTGATAGAATTATAATGATTTCTTTAGAATCAATAAAATATTCATGTTTTGTGGATAATTTTTATATTTTATAACATAAATACACTTTTCAAATTTTAAAAATTCTATATTTTAAATTTTTTCTTTCTGTTCCTTAAACCAGACTTATTAAATCATATTTAAATTTTTTTCTTAAATATTTTGTTTTATTTTGTCAAAAACAATAATGTATAATTTAAAATTGCCTCTTCAATAAGGAATTTTTGGCTTACACATTTAATGTGTTTCACTGATTAGTACTTGGCTGGGAGCATTTTATGTCCTCATGTATACAGGAATTCTGAAAAATCTGAACTGAGAGGCAGAGGGGGCACAGCAGCTCCTAGAGGCCATGTGGGAGGAAGGTGGCCTGGTCAGCGATTAATCAAAGAAATGACAGTGACATGAGTAAATGATAAGGATTTTTTATTTTGGTCTTTTTGAGACAGGATCTCACTATGCAGTTCAGGCTGGTCTTGAGGTCACTTTGTAGCCCAGGCTGCTCTTGAACTCACAATGATTCTCCTGTCTCAGCCTCCTGAGTCCTGGGATTACAGCTGTGCACCACCACACCCAGCAATGCTAAGGATTTTATATAAAAAACGAATTTAAAAACTCTACTGAATTTACATATGCCATTTTTGTTTATCTTAATGTCACTTTGAACCCCATAAGTGTGCATAAATTTAATATGTCAGTAACATTAAACCACTTTGGAAATCAGTCTGGAGATTCCTCAGAAAATTAGGATTAGATGTCCCATTTAATCCAGCCATTTCTGTTCTGGGTATTTTCCCAGAAGAATTTAAAACATCATACCACAGTGATATATGTGCACCCATGTTCATAGCAGCACAATTTGTCATAGAAAATCTTGGAAACAACCCAAATGCCCATCAACTGAGGAGTGAATAGGAAAAATGTGGAGTATTGCTCAGCTATACAATGGAGTACTACTCAGCTATAAAGAACAATAAGGTTGAGACTTTTATAGGTAAAAGGACACAAGTAGAGACCATACTCATAAGTGAAATAAATCAGACCTGTATTTGTAAACACCATATTGTCTCCCTAGTGTAAGAACCTGAAAGAGTAAATAAAGATGAAAGGTATAAACATGTTGCAAAAGAGAAGAAATTGCTCAATAGGAAAGAACAACTGGAGAAGGGGAAAGAAACAAAGAAAGAAGGAAGGGATATATATAAATATACAGATACACATATACATATACACATATATACACACAAGAGAGCTAAGATAATTATACTACTAATTTCTATTGGTTTATTGAAAGGAACAGTTAATGTTTAATTGTTTGATCAATCTTGCATACCTACATCTTGTAATTTGAGCAACTATTTTGAAGATAACAACAACCATTGTTGATTTCTTATCAAGTTGTTTTGAAATTCTGTATCTTTTTTATAGTTTTTGTTTTTGTTATTTTGTTTTTGTTCTTTTCTCTTTAAAATAAAAAAGAAGAATTAAGTGTAGAATTATGAATACATTAGACATAAATTTGGGTACAATTTCAAATTTTTATTAAAAATTTGGAGCAATAAGCTCACTAAAAACTTACAATGCTAGTAATACATCGAGGCATCAAAAAGTTGAATGAAAGAATCACAAGGAAACAGAAAGTCTCTTGCAATAGGCTCAGTGGACAGGAGGTGGAGTCGGGTGCATAGAACTTGTTGCCAAGGTGCATAGTACATAAAGGGGACTGAAATGTTGTATAGGGCGTTAGGTGAAACAGATGCTTCTCCAGCCAATTTTAAGGTATTTTATGCACATGAAGAAGTAAAAAATCTTCAAAACGTTCATAAATTATATAGTTCTTTATAAATCATATACTGTACATGAAGGTCTTGCTACAATTTTTTGAGAGTATGTACAAACTTTTTGACACCAATAAAAATGTAAATACAAAAAATTAAGGAAAAGATGAAATGCACACAGCTGAGGGACGCTGATTACATGGCCTTACAAAATAACAACAAACAATAGCTTAAGGCACTGCTTACCTTTAGGAGAGGAATGGAAAATCCCCCCAAATAAACTAAGAAATATAGGAATTCATTATTGTCACCATATGATGTCTTTTAACCTTTTTTGGAAGATACCTAGAAAGAGAAAACATGGGTCAAACGCAGTTTCTACTTTTAGTTTTTTGAGGAGTCTCTACCTTGCTTTCCACAGTGGAGGCACTAGTGTACATCCCCACCTGCAGGGTAGGAGGACTCCTTTTGCCTCACAAGCTTGGCACCGTGTTATTAGAGTTCTTGCTGGTAGCCATT
Source organism: Dinomys branickii (assembly GCA_004027595.1). Classification (NCBI taxonomy): domain Eukaryota; kingdom Metazoa; phylum Chordata; class Mammalia; order Rodentia; family Dinomyidae; genus Dinomys; species Dinomys branickii. The sequence goes on from PVLD010032280.1 coordinate 7,354, forward strand.
CTTCCTGGAGTAAAATGAGATCTCAGTTTTATTTTAATTTACATTTTGAGAGCGCCTAGAGACATTGAGCCTCTTTTCATGTCTTTGTTGGTCTTTTATACTTCTTCTGAGAAGTGTCTGTTAATTTTGGCTGCCCGTTGCTGATTGGCTTCTTTATTTTCAGGCATCTCATTTTTGAATGAGACACATGTTCTAGCTACTCTCCTCTGTCTGAGAAGTAGCTGGCGGAATTCTTTTCCTGCTCGTGGTGATTGTCTCTTCACTCTGTCCCTTGTCTCCCTTGCTGAGCTTTTAAATTTCATGTGATCTCATTTGTTGGTCTTCTCAGTCCTTGTGCAAATAGGACTATGTCCAGAACTCCTTTGCCTACAGCTACATCTTCAATAGTTTCTCCTACTTTATCCTGCATCAGGTTGAGAGTTTCTGTTTTCACATTAGGTCTCTGAGGCATTTTGGTTTTAGTTTAGTACATGGTGTGCTGTATGCGTCTAGACTTAATCTTCTGTATGTAGAGACCTAATTTCCCAGCACTACTTATTAAGGAGGATATCTTTTCTTTCAGGGATGTTTTTCCCCTTCTGAAAGCTCAGATAATCAGTTGTGCCTGTCGTTGTGTCTGCATCTGTACTCTGTTCAACTGATCCACGTGTCCATTTCTGAACCAGCCCTGCTGTTGTGTTTTAATCATGGTTGCTTTGTAATACAACTTGAAATCTGGGCTTGAGATGCCTCCTGCGTGGCTGTTGTGGCCGAGGATCCTGTTTGCCATTCTGGGTCTCTTGTGGTTCCACAGGAAATGTCAGATTTGTGGCAGCAAACCCTGATAGAAGAATGAAGATAGGAGAGAGGGAGACTATCTCTGTGGGGGTCAGGGGACTGCGCCAGAACAAACTCCCAAACTGACCTAAACTCCTAGATTTACTGAGAATCAAACAAAGGTGCTGTGTCTTGGTGAATACACATCTTTTTCTAGGTAAGAAAGGATGGTGACCATTGTGCTGAATCATTAACTGTATCAAACTGTTTGCAGGAAATTTCTCCGGGTCTCACTGGCAAGGCTTGCCTCTGCTCCAGCTGAGAAGACATCTTGTTTTCAAGATCTTCCAACTCCTCAGGGCCAGCAGGCTTCTGTGCCCCCAGTCAAAGCTAGCAGACTGTACCCCACTGGGTGCCACTAGGAGCTCCACACTTTAGGACTGTCTTCACTAGATCTGTGAGGAAGGCTGTTACTATTTTTATTAGAATTGCATGAAATCTGTTAGTTTTTAAAGTATTGTAATTTTGACAATATTGGTCCTGCCTATCCAGGAAAATTTTCTGATTGATCTCCCATAGTGAAAAAATTATCTCTTTCCAAAATTCACCGCTTGTTATTGAAAAATCTCTGTAGATTGTATGCCATTAAATACATTCGGTAAGCAAATAAAGTAGTATTGGAAAACATTACATGAAATCATTTATATTTATGCTGAGTTAAATATTCAGTAAATTGTTTTTCCTCTTTGCCTTTAGAGGTATTGAGAATATAAAACTAATTACATTAAACAGTGCAGCTGATTGCAAAGACCTACAAACCAGGGCCGGCGTCAGTCATCATGTCCAAATGTCATTATTTTTGGTAAAATTCCATCATGTCATTTTCAGCAATACCAAGTACAAAGCAGCTATCTTTAATAATTTCCGCAAGATAACCCAAGAGTCAATGAAACAAGACTTGCACAGGGCAAGCGCAGTTTCTGTAGTGACTGGTCCATCTTCCCCAGCATCAGGTCATTTCCAGAAATACTAAGTACAAAGTGGTTATCTTCAGTAATTTCCACAAGATAACACAACAATCAGTGAAAAAAAGAGTTGTACAGAGCAAGTTTGTTTCTGTAGTGACTGGTCTGTCTTCCCTGGCATCAAGGCTGAATATGGCCATTAAGCTAAGGAGGTTCAGTGAAAAAAATTCCTCATTCCGAGGTTCAGCCGCAATTACAGTGTTTCCCACAGATGCCCTCGGAGAGAAGGTCCCTTGTTGGTCCTTTTAGTTGGCTTTAGCTTAATTACGCTGCTGTGTTCACATGTTGAAGTTAAATAACTGGTTGCCAAAGAACAAATAAAAAAAAGTCAATCAGTCACATAATCAGGGCACCAGATATTTCACATAGGTATCAGCAGACATTTCACTCTTCTCACCTGGAGAAGTTGGCAATCATGGGAGTGAATCCTAATTCACAAATTAATGATTGTCATGCTGAAGCTAGAACAAGTCTGTCTCCTTGGCTGTATTAATTTTTAGTGACCTCCATTATGTCACTGAGATTTTATTTCTGTTGGATTTCAGTTTACAAAAGTAAATGCTCATGAGATTCTTGGGAACACTGGGTTTCTCTTAGGAGCAAACTAAATTGACGATCATGATTTCCTTGGGATAATTTAAGCTACACACTTGATAGAAAGTAATTCACCACCAGGTCTTTCAATTTTGTACAAAGGTACAATTCGAAATATTAATCGACTCAAGTATATTCTACCTGTTATTTTTCTCAAACAAATCAGAGATCTAAATGAATAACTTATAAAATTTTATTATATAATTTGTCGAAAATGGTATATATTTAAGATATAAAATATAACATTTTAAGAAGTGTATTAATGAATTGGCTAACTCAGGCTAATTAACAGACACATGGTGCCCCATACTTAAAAATTCTTTTTAAGTGGCAACATTTAAAATCTACTTGTAGCAATATTTGAGCATGAAATCCATTAACTACGGTTACTACATTGCACAATAAATGTCTTGAATATATATTTTCCTGTCTACCTGCAGTTCAGCTACTATCTTACTCCAATATCTTACCCCAATCACTCATGCGCCTATTACTGTGATGTGACTGCTGTGGTAGTTACCTTGTTGTGAGAGCTGTTTTGCACTGTTCATCAAACCTTATTCTGTAAAACATATGTTTTTGTGCATCCTACTTCCATAAAGCTGAACAAATGAAATAAAAACACACAGAAAAATACACAGAAGAGAACCTTTCACTCAGTCATGGATGAGTTGACCATCTCTCATAAGCATTACAAATACAACCTGCAGAAATAAGAGCGGGCTTCCTGTGAGAAACAGTGCTCTCAGCTCACAGATTGGAAGCTACATGTGATCAAGGTCCCAAAGCTGAGTCATAAATTCAGTGCACCCCTGATGGGCCCCTTGAATTATAGCACGTGCTTTGAGAGAGAAATAGGTTTCTGTGCATCAGCGTGGCAGCAACTAAGTGGCAGTTTTCTCATCTGCACAGTGGCCTGAGATGGGAAGCTCGTTTTCTCAGCAAACTACTCCAACGAAGGAATATGGGTGAGAGAATAAAAGCACATAACTGTTTTGTGTGTGTGGACTCTGCTTTACTTGTAGTATTTGATTTTATTTTCTCCTGTGGCCTTGATTTTTCTCTGTCTTCAAATGTCCAATTATGATTATCAAAGCTACCATTTATGTGACACTTATATATGGTTAAGAGCTTGCACAGTAGGTTAGGAATGTGATAAACTTGGCTGGCAGAGGATAATTGAATGTCCTGTCACAGAGCTATGGTGGTGAGAGTCCTGGAGGGGATATTATGTTCATTAGGATCTGTACCATGAGGAAGAAAGAATGTTAACTGCAGTCCTGGAAAATTAAACTTGTGATGTTTGTTTTGATTTAGTCTCAGTTTTAATACCGCTTTGCTTTTGAATTTCAATCTGATCCAATATTACAATTCAAACTGTCCTGGGTTCCGAGGCGCATGGCTGCCGTCGACGCCTTACCGTGGTTCAGTGGAGGCTACATGGCCATTCCTTTATTTTGCTTTTGGCGGTACTGGGGATTCAACTCAGGACCTTTTGATTGCCAGGCAGGCGCTTATTCTACTGAGCTCTATCCCCAGCCCAGGATAACGCACTTACGAACCCCATTATCTTTATTTATTTTAACTTCTCCACTAAACTTTGTCATGGGTAACAACATGGTCTTCCAGGTTCATTTCTTATTTGCATGAATATTTTAGAAAATGTACACATAGAGACCTAACACCTGCTGTGACTCAGTGTTCCTGCTAAAACTGTGGTTCCTGCACTGAGATCTTACAGTGCAGAGGAAGCAGACCTATCCTGTGGGACACAGGCCCCAGGCAGGGTGCTGTGGAGACTCAGCGGGCTGGGCTGGCCATGTAGGCGGGTGTGTGTGTGTGTGTGTGTGTGTGTGTGTGTGTGTGTATGTCTACAAAGGCTACTTCAAATGAGGCTCGCCCATATAGTTGTTCTACTTTCATCAATTTTCTGAGTCTAGAATAGAAAAAGTTACACTGGGATGTGGACAGCTATTAAAATGGTTAGTGTCTTGAAGGATGTGAACAGAGAATGGTGTTCACCATTTTTGAATCCATCTATATCCTATACACTCCTTACAGTAATGTTCCTTGAAGACCACTTTCATGCAGGCAGCATTGTGAGGTGTTTGTCCTGTTGTGCCCACTTCTCAGACATCTGCTGCAATGTGCAGTGCTATCACTGGACACATTAGGAAGGCAAGAGAGGAAGTCTGGGTGGAGAAATCACTGAGTTTTAGTAACTGAATTTCATTTTGGATTGAATGTGTTCTTGTGTAGTATAGCATTCGAGTTTGGGTTTTAACTCAATTTACCAGCCTCTGTCTTCTGATTGGGGAGTGAAAACCCTTGAGACTGAGGGGTATTACTGAAAGGTATTGACTTATTCCTGTCATTGTATTAATGCGTTGCTGATTCCTGTTGTTCTTCTGCTTCGTTGCTTACCCTAACCTCAAGGGCTCATCCCATTAGACTTGTTAGCTCTGTGGGCGTCATTGTCTCTTAGCAGGACACCCTTGAGAAGTTTTTGAAGTGTTGGCTTGGTGGTCATGACTTTTTTAAGGTGATCTTTGCCATGAACAAACATTACTTTTCTATCAATTTTGAAAGAGTTTCACAGGATATATTAGTTTAGGTTGGAAGGAGTTTTCTCTTAAGGTTTGAAATACTTCACTCGCAGCACTGGTGGTCTTTAATGTTTGTTTTGAGAAGTCACCTGGTATTTTAATGGTTCACCTTTATGAGCAACTTATTGCTTTTGTTCTAATACCTATTAAGATTCCGCTCTTGTGTTGGACTTCTGGAATTTTTACTGCAGTGTGTCCTGGAATAGTTCTTTTCTGTGTGTGGCTGTGTGGGGTTGTGTATGCCTCACTTCTCTGCTATATGTTCGTGTACCAGCTCGCCTGGTTAAGTTACAAGTACGTACTAATAATTAAAAGGGAAAACATAGTGAGTGGCTGCCATCACCAGAGTGGAGCAGCCTGAATACCCCCTGCTTCCTGCTTGCCTTACTCCCTGGAGAAGTGGGTAAACATGCAGCACTGGGTTTATATTATAAGCAGTATTTTTATGGGACACTATTTTTTCCACATTGTTCTCACACACATTCAAGTGTTGAACCAATCAAACCCTGGTAAGCATCAGTGAAATGCATTAGGTGTGAACTCATGGGCTCACAGAGAGCTGAAGAAACCTCAACTCCAAGGCCCCTTCCAATCAGACTTTGGTTTTGTTTTGTTTTCATTTTTTCTTTTTTAAATAAAAGAAGACCATTTATCTGAAGGCAGAGAAAGAGGAAGAGAAATGGCAGACAGTTATTCTGGACCGGTGGAGAGAATTTGTTTTTTTTGTTTTTTTTTTTTTGTTTTTTTGCGGTACTGGGGATCGAACTCAGGACCCTGGAGTGGAGAGAATTTGAAAGTGCATCGCTCACTTTCTTTCTTAAGGCTGACATCCTCTGCGCAAGTTTCAAGTTGCTCCAGACTTAGCTCTGTCCTTGATGTTCCAGAAGTGCGTGCCCTCACTTGCGATTTCCTTCACTCACCTTCAGTCATGTCAGAAGTTGGGGGACTGTTTCAGTCAGTGTTTTTATGAAGCCATTTACACATTTTGGGAAAAATATTCCAAACTAGGAAGTCACATTACAGTGGGGGAAATGGAGATGAAATGCCTGCAGTTACTGAAGAGGACCCTGTGCCCCAGTTCCGAAGGGCGGCGTGAGACTAAGGTTGTGTCTCCTCCGTTCTAACTCATAGCACCTCTTTCTCGTTGTGATATTTTTTCTTTGTTTTCACACCTAGAGAGAAGAGTTGCTTTGTATCATCTCAAGAAACTGCATAGGGACATTGGGTAAAACCAAACCACTTACTTCTCCAAACCACACACTTTTCCTGTTTCCAGTAAGTAAACTTTATGCCAACAGTAAAAAGTACTTGAGGGCTATGCCATTCTGTTCTGTCTGTGAGCCTGAGCGGAACTGTCACTGGTTCCAGTTTCACTGTCCTTGTGTACTTTCAGAGATTTGAGGCTCCCATTTCTACAGACATGTCAATCTGCATAGCTTTTTTTTAAATTATTTGTTTTAATTTTTTTTATTTAAAAAAACAAAAGTACAAAAACATATTGACAAACAGACACCAAATAGCATAAAAATAGTACCATCACAACTAATCTATAGACAAGGTGATATGGTCTCAACAGTGGTTATTGCTTTATCCATTGATATCTTCGAAGTGTAAATATATGAACCCATATACAGACATGCAAATTTAGTCAGACATTTAATCCTCTCTACAACAGAAAAAACACAAGAAACAAAAATCCAAAGACAAAAAAACAAAACAGGCAAACAACAACAACAGCAACAACAACAACAACAACAAAACACCAATAGTAGCTGCTTTACATATTGATATCTTCGAAGTGTGTGTTCAGGATAACACATACAGACATACAAGATTGATCAAATAAACCGTCATCGATTATTGCTTAGCATTAAGTGATATAATACAATAGAAGAACTATGTTAGCCCTCCTGCATATATGTATATTCATATATACATACATACACTTTTGTCTCTTTCTTTTCTCCTTTCCCTCATCCCATCTGTTCTTTGTATTTGAACAGATTTCTTTCATGTCTCTTAGTTTATATTCAAACCCTCAGGTTCTTACACCAGTGATACAATACATTGCCTGCACATGTACCGCTGATTTATTTCACTAATGAGTATGGACTCCAGTTTTGACCACTTGCCTACAAAGTCCCCAAACCTGTCTTTCTTTATAGCTGAATAATATGCCATTATATAAAAATGCCACAATATTTTAATCCAGTCTTCTGTGGATGGACAATTGGGTTGCTACCACATTTTAGCTATTACAAATTGTGCTGCTATAAACATGGGTGCACATATATCAGAGTGATATGATGTTTTCAGATCTTCTGGGAAAATACCCAGAAGAGGAATAGCTGGTTTGAATGGAACCGCTAGACCTAGTTTGCTGAGAAATCTCCAAACGGCTCTCCACAGTGTTTGCACCAGTCTGCATTCACACCAGCAGTGTAATACAGTCCCTATTTCTCCACAACCTCGCCAGCATCTGCTATTGGATGACTTTTTCA
>PVLD010032281.1:0-14833 GCA_004027595.1 Dinomys branickii
CGTAGAGAAGGCCTTTGTCCTCTGAGTAGTAGAAGGGAACTTCAAAACTGCTCTGATAATATGTGTGTAAGACAGGAATATTAATGCCAGAGTGAACACTAGCGTAAACACAGCACAGGAAAGTCCCATTATCTCTAGGAATTTTGTGTCTGAACAAGAAAGCTGCAGCAGGGGAAAATAATCACAAGTAAAATGGTCAGTGACATTGGAGCTTCAGTAATCAAGCCGTAAGAGCAACATGAGCACAGGCAAGATGATCAGGAATGAAGCCAACCAGGAAGCAAAGACCAGCATTGTGCAGACGCTCTGATTCTTGATGGTCATGTAACGCAGCGGCCTGCAGATGGCAATATAACGACCATAGGACATGGCAGCCAGAAGGTAAAATTCTAATAAAATAAATCAGGTAATGACTCCGTGGAGTCCTTTCAGGAAGCTTTTGCTCATTCAGGCTGAGAGACATTCCCAAAGGAACGTTTGTGTCATGAGCCAAGGCCTCAAATGCTTGCGCAGTGCCAGAAGTGTGCGTGAGTGTAACTAGGAAGCGGAACCAGACATTTCCAACATATTGTGTTAAATAATTTCCTTTTTCTCCAATGCATTATCTTAAAGTCCAAAAAGCTCTTCAAAATTCATATGGTAGAAAGGAAAATTATTAGAGAAGAATGGTTTATATTTATTCATTTTAATAATTATGAACAGGTCCGATCTTCAGCATATACATCAGTCTGTATGGAACAAAGCAAGAGAAAAGCAACGTTATCAAATAGTACTTGATAGTAATTTTATAAAAAGTAACACATGTACATGTAACAGTTTGTACAGATCCTCATACTTTCTATTCACTAACTAGCTACGTATAACTTAATCAAGATAGAAATAAATTAATAAGAAAATTATTGAGTCAAAGCCTTGTATTTCTTGTTTGTGACATCATAATTCAACTTAGTAACACAGAAAGCACATGGGCTTTGTCATTAGAAAGGCTTAGCTTTAAAATGCAAATAGGTCATTGATGCATTTTAAACTTTTAATGAGCTACCGAATTTCTCTAGCTTCAGTTTGTCTGTTTAAAATGCAGTTTAAATTTCAAGAGTGTTCATGAGAAGGAAACAGAATTAGAAAATCAAAGTCCTCCCTAAGTTGCAAGGTCCTTAGGCTCTAAGCAGAGCTACAGTGATTTATTTTTTCTTTTACTTGGAATTATTTTTCAACTTTGAAAAGGACGTGCTTACTGTTTGTGATTTCCAGCATATGTCCTCGTGTGTGTAAAATCTGTTACATTTATCTCATATAGCCCTTAAAACATATATAGGAAAGCACTGGGGCTCTCGGGGATCGTAACTTCCTTTTATTCATATGGCACAAAGGTCAGTCCTTCTCAGATTAGGATTCTCTCTTGAAGACAGAACTTCACAACCTGGAGAAACAGAGACAGAAATAGCACGTTCCTCCTTATAGTCATCAGAAAATACACAAAATGATGAGATGAAAGAAAAGCTACCAGCCATTCCATACATTTCCGTACATCAATATGAAAATATTACCCCACTGTATCTTATTCAGTAGGATCAGAAGGTGAACTGTTCAGTATCGATTCAATGCTGAAATTTAAGTTTACCACCGTTTCGTATTTGTCTGATTTACCTCTGCTTTTCATATATTCACAGAAATAATCAGAATGGTTGGAAGTATAAAAGTACAAAGAAATAGAATCTTTGAATAAATCTTTCCTCAACTGATCTAGTTTTCTGGTTACTTACAAAGTCAAATGGTCTTTGAGCATTTTATCCAGAGTGGATCTATTTCTTTCACTGTAGCGAGCAAGGAAAGAGAGTTATAAAATAGACAAAATGCCACAAATCACTTTAAAATTGTTCTGCATCATATCTACACACGTTTTATGTAGAGCAAACATCTTAATATCTTATTGATTCTTTCTGCCAGAAGCTCAAGGGATTAATTCTTTGAATCAAAATTGCCAGAAGAATACAAAACAAAATTGCCACAAAGGAATAAAAGAAAATGCTTTTCGGTATATAATTGTAAAGAGAAGCGTGGGGGACAGTGTCCAATGAGACAGAGGAAAATGATAACAAATGACCACACAATTTTTACTTGGGAATCATTTTGGGGACAGCAATGCCAATCAAATACTGAACCACAGCTGCTAATGTGCATCTATTCCCGATATTTCATCACATTTTTCAAAACGAAAATCTGTTAAATTGTACTAGGTACATTCATTATCTTCATTATTTTAAATGTACCTTCCACTAAGAGTTTTTCCCACTATAATACTATTCACATTTTATAGTTTTTAACTGAAAAATAGCTCAACAATAGCTGTTGATGAGTTCCTTGATTGGATGGTCTGATGATCTAATTTGCATATCAAATGTAGTATCAGGAGTCAGTACTTGTCCTGACAAAATACAATGTGACTCACAGCATATAATAAAATATTGCACATTGTTAATAAAAATTAGCAAAATACAAAATGTATCGAAAACTATTTTTTGTTTTCTTCTAAATTCAGTATACCATAATAGTAAAATTAATCAAAAACTTGAGTATTTTTTATTTTTTGATAATAAATTTACTCACTTATAGGAAAGAGATCACTGTTTATTTTGGAATATAACTATGAAAATCAAATAAGAACTAGCATAGAATAGAGCTGCTCAAAAAGTGGCAAAGAATAGGTGCTCTGACTGGAAAAGCAATTTTATTGAAGATATTTCTATCAAAATTTCAGGTTATATGATAGTACAATAGGGTTACATAACATTTATTTTTATATCAGAAGAAGGGATAATCAAAGAGAACATACATACCCTGGTATAACATATGCTTTCAGTGTATCTTAATTATATAGACTGTTATGAATTTCAAAGTATTTCCAAGTAGAAAGACCTGAGTTCACCAGTTAAGTAGGAAGAATGAGAAAGTGAACCATGTAGACATCACGCAGGAAGTCTGAGCTATAGATATCTACCATAGCGCATAGAATATGAAATTGGTTGCTGGTGTAACGGACCATGTTTACTATAACATGTAAATCAGCTTATTAAATGGTTGTTTATTTCTAAACCATTACAGGATAATATTTCCATTATTATTAATCGAGTCATTTATGTCCCACTGATTTTTCTGTGCCTAAATAAAAATGTATTATTACATAACAACTGCACATACTTCTTAAGAACACAACATAGTCACTTTCAGATGACAAAGGAAGGTGATGTCTGTGACCTCAGCACTGCAGTTAATTGTGAGATGGATATCAGAGGAAAGTGGAACATTGTTTCCTTTATTTCATTATTGATCTTCATGCTTCTATTCCTTCTTTTTAATAATAACTTTCATTTACTCTTTTAAGACAGTACTCTATGAAGAAAGTTCTTGAAGGCTTGTTTTACTTGCTGGTTCCTCAAAGTGTAAATAAAAGGATTCAACATGGGAGCAACTGAAGTATTGAGAACAGCTACTCCTTTGGTCAATGATGCTCTATCGTTTGCGGAAGGCTTGACATAAATAAATATGCAGCTTCCGTAAGAGATGGAGCTGACGATCGTGTGAGAGGAGCAGGTGGAGAAAGCCCTTTTCCTCTGGGAGGCAGAAGGGATTCTCAGAATGGTGCTGAGGATGCATGTGTAGGAAAGGGTCACCAGTGCCAATGTGAAGAGCAGAGTCACAATGGCAAAATAGAAACCAACCATCTCCAAAAGCCACGTGTCCGAGCAGGAGAGCTGTAACATGGGGAAGTAGTCACAAAAGAAGCAATCAATGACATTGGAAGCACAGAAATGCAACTTCAGCATTGCCATGAGTGGTGGAAAAACGGTCAGAAACCCAGACAGATAAGGAATGAAGACCAGAAGGTTACAGATTTTCTTATTCATGATAGTGGTGTAGTGCAAAGGCTTGCAGATGGCCACATAGCGATCATAGGACATAGCACTTAATAGATAAAATTCAGACACACCCAAGGAAATTATGAAAAATAATTGAGTTAAACAGTTGTTATAGGAAATGGTCTTGACTTTAGTAATTATTGAGCACAAAAATCTTGGGATGCAAACACTGGTGAATGTGATTTCCAAGAAGGAAAAATTCCGGAGGAAGAAGTACATGGGAGTCTTTAACTGGGAATCTGACAAGGTGAGAATGATGATGGTTAGGTTTCCAGTGATACTTAGTATGTAAGCTATCAATAAAAGGATAAAAATTACAGCCTGAAGTTCTGGGTGGTCTGATATGCCCAAGAGTACAAACTCGGTAATCACTGTGTGGTTTCTCATATTGATTTTTTTCTTTCAACAGTATCTATTGCTGGAAAATGAAGCAAAATAAAGTGTTTAACCTGAAGGCATTAAAATTTTAAATATGATGGAAACTCTCTACAGTGAAATGAAGCAATATACCTTTTTTCCTAGAAGCATCTTTGCAAGGTCATCTCATTCTTGGCCAATAGAATGCAAATACAATCCATCGTTTATTAGAAAGAATTCCTGTACTTGTAGGTTTATGACTAGAGCCCCCTCCTACGTGATCATACAGAACACCTCTGCACAGTCAAGTGCTCTCCATGTACAATGTATGTTTGAATTAGTGATCTGTACAGCAGTATTTATTAACTATATTTGTAGTATGAACATTAAGACTTTCTTCTGCAGTTTCCAAAATTGTATACGTGTAGGACTGAAATATCTAACTTTTAGCTTAATCCTGATGTCTTTTACAAACTTACGAAATCTGTTGTTATAAGTTAACAGTTACAATTACTACAATTAAGAATGGTTATGTTAATTTTCATTGTTCTTATATACTCTTTATAATTGTAGAATTGGATGTAGTTTCTGTCAGAGAACTATAGAACTACAGTTGCCTTAGTCATAAAAAGGATTAAATTTATAGAAAAGAGAATATACGGCAGACAATTAATTGAAACTCAGAGATCCAGGGCCAATACTGCAAGTCCACAACATACATATATATTTATATCCCTGTTTCCCATTATATTAATAATGGACTTTATTTTTACTTTATTCAATTTCTTGTATTACTCTCAAATTTTTCAGAAGAAGACATCCAAAAAGGAGATTTTGATGTCAGAATATATCATTACCTCCTTTCATCAACACAAGTAATAATAAATATAATTTTCTATAGACATTACTTTATAGAACCCACAAAGATATAAAAGGTAACCTATTTGACTTCAGTCTTCTGTTTTCTCCTTGACCTTAGCACCCAGCATTCTGTCAGTTATAAAAGTTCATAAACAATATTTGTTGTATTACATTCTGTAGGATAGGATAAGCCTTAAAGCTGAGATTGTCATTTTTTTCTTTTTTCTTAAAAACTATTTTCTTTAGGAATATACACATTTTTGTCATTAACATATCAGAGAAACTGTTGATATGATTTGAACATTTTGAAATATATTAAAATGTAAAATTAATCATAAAAAGTATTAAAATGAATGTTACCATTGGTAATATTGAGTCTTTGCAATTTTTCTAAAAAATAAACTTGTAAAATACATTTTTTAACTAACATGAAGCTTAATTGTTGATATGACCTTACATTCCAGTCAAAACTGTAATCCCAAAGTTTTCTTGATTTCACTAAAATAGAAACTTAATGTATTTGTCAATTTGGGAAATTTTTGTCTTACACCTTATTCTTTCATCTATTACATAAAATCCTCATGTAGGGAAATTACAGGTCTCAAGTACAAGATTTATAGAAGCCTTTGTTACAAGTAAAACTAAATCACTGTTTTATAAATTTTCTTTTCCTTAGGAGCAAAATCACCATTCTGACACGAACTCCAAAACCTCTTCGGTAGCTCTGAGAGTTCTTTAAAAAATTTTATTAGTGCATGTTAGTTGTACATAAAGTTTATGTTCCTTGGGTGGAGCTGGTACATGTATACAACGTATCTAAATTTGTTTTTCATCACTTTTCCCTACCCATTTTTTCCCTTTCATTCTTTTTGATTCATTTCCTCTATGAAAAAGATCTGGGCATACTTTCCATAAATTTCCAAGGAATGTTATATTAAAATACTTGAAAAAATTTTGAAGCTCTCTAGATAAGATAAAGACAAAACACTACACAAAACTAACAGCTTTACCTCTTCTGACATTGTATAAATCCCTAAGAAACTAAATTAAAGAAAGGAAGGATGGAAGCAGAAATAAATTCAAGAGACATAATGAGGCCATGACATATCTTTCTGGGATGCCAAGTCATACAGTGAGATAAAAGCAAAAGCGGACCTACCAATGGACTGATAAATCCAACCTGATTTTCCTGTGGCTGTACTTAACTTTCTTAATTTATAGTCAGTCTCTGTCTATACTCAAGAGACATTTTATTCTGAATTCTTTAGGGCTTAGTTAAATCCTACTCCACTGTGGACTATTATTTGAAGTTATTACTCACACTTTAATCACCTATACTTCTCTTCAAATACAGAGAGATAATAATGGATACATTATCATCTTTAAAATCAAAATTAGTTGAAATTTTATTTTTTAATTTTTAAAAAATTAAGTGAGAGTCAAGGGTCAGAGTAATACCTAGTGCCTTATAGTGTGGTCATGATATTTGTATATGATCTTCTAGTTTCATTCAAATTACTCAAAATAAATCTTCAAATTACTAAGTATAAAGCATTGCTGTTATGGTCTATCAGGTTTTTTCTGTTCATTCATTCACAAATAATCACATTTACACAGTTAGTGAAGTGTTTTTCTTTTATTTTATCAGTTTTAAAATTAATTAAGCCTATTGGTACATTTTAGCTAGGCATCATAATGCATTCTTCAAAGGGAATTTGCATCTGTACATGATATAACTTGATTTTTCCCCATTCCCCTCTCCTCCTTTTACCTGTCTTCCCTTCCTTATTTACAAAAGCTTTCTTTCAATTTTTTCATCAAGAGGAAAGGAGATTTTTTCTTTGTACGTGAATATAATTTTAGGACAAAATACTCTGAATCTTTCCCCTTTTTGTTTTATTTGTGTTTTTCTTGGAGTTTTTGGTTAATAATGTGTATGGGTATCTCTCTGGGTCAAATAATCTACACAAAACTCGTTTTTATAACAATTGCATGAGATACAAGGAACAAAATATATAACATTAAACTTTCATTGCTGGTTAACATTGGGGAATTATGTTTCCATCGCTAATTGATGATAGAGTATATTATTATGCACTAATTTGCATATATACATCTGTTGGTATAATTATGTGAGGCAGGTATCTAGTTTCATCTTTCCCCATATTGAAGTCCTCTAGTTTCAGTCTCCTGAAACCATTACTTAAGCAGGCTATATCTTCTCCAAAGTGTGATTTTTACAATTAGAATTTTTATACTAGTTTGTAACTTCAAACATTTATTTTTGTGCACTTCATTGTATTCCCATTGATCTACCTGTGTACTCTTATTTTTTCCTGTTTTTCCCCTCTTGAATCTGATGGTACTGATTCATTTTATTTTTTTTATTTTAAAGGAAAAGAACGTAAATATATGAACAAACAGCCAGGCATTTACAAAGTAGCACAAGAAGAGTATAAGCAATACTGAATTACAGACAAGGTGACAGGGAATTAACAATGGTTGTGGTGTTACATATGGATAACTTCAAAGTACATACTCAGGAAAACAATATAGACATGCAAGTCTGATCAATTAAGTAATCATTAACCATTCCTTTCAATAAAGCAATAGAGGTCAGTAGTACAACTATGTTAGCTATCCTGTATATGCATACATACATAATTGTCCCTTTCTTCCTTCTCTCTTCTCCCTCATCCCAATTGTTCTTTACTTTTGAGCAGTTTCCTTTTGTTTCACAATGTTTATCATACCTCCTGATTTGTATTCACACTTTCAGGTTCTTACACTAGTGATAAAGCATGTTGCTTACACACATACATCTGATTTATTTCATTTATTAGTATGGTCTCTAGTTGTGACCATTGACCTATAAAAGCCTCAAGTCTAATTTTCTTTGCAGCTGAGTAATATTCCATTGTATGAAAATGCCACAGATTTTTATCTAGTCTTCATCAAATGGACATTTGTGTTACTTCCACGATTTAGCTATTACAAATTGTGCCACTATAAACATGGGTGCACATATATTGCTGTGATATGTTTTCAGATCTTCTGGGAAAATACCCAGAAGGGGAATAACTGGGTAGAATGGGACCTCTAGACCTAGTTTGCTGAGGAATCTCCAAACTGATTTTCACAGTGGTTTCACCAGTCTGCATTCCCACCAGCAGTGGAGAAGAGTTCCTATTTCTCCACAGCTTCACCAGCATTTGTTATTGGTTGATTTCTTAATGCTAGCCATTCTTACTGGGGTGAGATGGAATCTCAATGCTGTTTTAATTTGCATTTCTCAATTGACTAATGATGTTGAGCATTTTCTCACGTATTTGTTTGCCATTTGTATTTCTTTATCTGAGAAGTGTGTCACTAATCTTCCGTTAGCATACCTCACAGATCTAGAGGAAACACTCCTTAAATTCATCTGGAAGCAGAAGAGACCAAGAATAGCAAAAGCAATCCCGGGCAACAAAGATAAGTTAGGTGGAATCACAGTCCCTGACATAAACATATACTGCAAAGCTACGGTCATAAAATCAACCTTATTCTGGCTAAAAACAAACCTAAGGATAGATGGAACAGACTGGAAGATGCATCTCAGATGCCCATATCTGAATTGGGTCTTGCAATTTTGGGGTGCTGAGTTTTTAAATTCTTTATATGGTCTAAATAGAAGGCCCTTTTTGTGCTTGTTTGTTTGTTTTTTTTAATGTATGTGGTGGTGGGGATCGAACACAGGACCTTGTGCATGCAAGGCAAGAGCTCTACCACCAAAGCACATCCCCAACACCTAGATAGAAAACCTTTGTCCAAGGGACAGCCAGATAAGATTTTCTCCCAATTCGTGGGTTTTCTTTTTACTCGGCTGGTGATTTCTTTGGAAGTGCAAAAACTTTTCAGTAAGATGATGTCCCAGTTGTTGACTCTTTGAAGTATTTCACGGGCAGTTTGGCTGTTGTCCATGAACTCTCTTCCTACCCCTGTATCTTCAAGGTTTTTACCTACTTTCTCTTCCACTAGATTTAGTGTTTCTGTTTTAATATTGAGATCTGTGATCCATTTTGACTTGAGTTTGGTGCATGGTGATAGACTTGGGTCTATTTTCAGTCTTTAGCAAGTGGCAAGCCAATTTTTCCAGCACCATTTATTGAAGAGGCTATCTTCCTTCCAGTGAGTTCGTTTGGCCCCTTTGTCAAATATTAGGTGGCTGAGTGTGTTTGTGGTTGTGGCTGCATCTTTCAGTTTGTTTCATTGATCCTCATGTCTGTTTTGGGGGCAGTACCAGGTGGATTTTACTACAGTAGCTTTGTAGTATAGTTTCAGGTCAGGGATTGTGATTCCTCTTGACTTGTCCTTGTTGTCCAGGATTGCTTTTGCTATTCTCGGTCTCCTCTGGTTCCTCATGAATTTAGGGAATATTTTCTCTAGATGTGTGAAGTATGCTAATGGTAGTTTAATGGGAATTGCATTGCATCTGTACAACAATTTTGGTAATATGGCCATTTCACAATGTTGGTTGTTCCCATCCATCAGCAAGAAATATTTTTTCATGTACTGAAGTCCTCTTTCATCTCTTTCTTCAGACTACTGTAGTTTTCACTGAATAGATCTTTTGCTTCATATGTTAGACTGATTTGGAAATATTTCGATATTTTGCATGCTATTGTGAAAGGTATGGCTTCCTTAATTTCTCTCTCAATCTGTTTCTTGTTTGTATACAAGAATGCTATTGATTTTTGAGAATTGACTTTATAGTCGGCTACACTACTGAATTGGTTTATTAGCTCAAGGAATCTTTTCGTTGAGATTTTGGGGTCTTCCATGTAAAGTATCATGTCATCTGTGAATAGTGATTATTTCACTTTTTCCTTACCTATCCTTATTCCCTTTACTTCTCACTCTTGCCTAATTGCTCTGGCTGATGCTTCCAGAACTATGTTGAATAGGAGTGGTGACAGTGGACATCCTTGTCTTGTTCCTGTTTTTAAAATGTAAGTTTTTAGTTTTTGTCCATTTAGTATGATGTTCACTGTTGATTCGTTGTAGATTACTTTGATAAAATTGAGGTCAAGGCCTTGTATTCCTATAGGTTTTAATCACGAATGCAGGTTGGACCTTGTTGAGTGAAAACTTTTCTACATCTCTTGAGATGATGATGTGGTTTTTGTCTTTGGCTGTATTGATATGGTGTATTACATTAATTGATTTGTGTATATTGAACCATCCCTGTGTTCCTGGAATGAAGCCAACTTGTTCATGGTGTGCAGTTTTCTTGATGATTTGCTTCATTTTATTTGCTAATGTTTTATTGAATATCCATACATCTGTGCCCATTATGGAGATTGGTCTATAGTTGTTTTTCTTGGTTGGGTCTTTCTCAGGTTTTGGCATCAGTATACTTGCCTCCAGAAATGAGTTAGGGAGAATTGCTTTCTTTTCAATTTCATTGAAGAGTTTGAGGAGTGTTGGTACTAAATCTTCTCTGAATTTCTTGTAAAATTCTGCTGTGAATCCATCGTGGCCCGGGCTTTTCTTTTTTGGTAAGTTTTAAATCACATTTTCAATCTCCTTAATTGATATTGGGTTGTTCAGGACTTTTGTATCTTCTTGACTCAACCTTGGTAATTCATACATATCGAGGAATCTGTCCATTTTGTCTGAGTTTTCTATCCTGTGGGAGTACAGACTTACAAAGAAGGAATTAATGATCTTTTGAATTTCTGAAGGCTCTGTAGTGATTTCTTCCTTTTCATTACTTATTGCATGAATTTGCATTTTTTCCTTTCTCTTTTTGATTAGGTTGGCTAGAGGTTTATCAATTTTATTTATTCCTTTTGAAGAACTAAGTCTTCAATTCATTTATTTTTTGTAGGATTTCATTTCAATTGCATTAATTTCAGCCCTGCTCTTTATAATCTCCTCCCTTTTTAGGGTTTGGGCTTGACTTCTTCTTCTTCTTCTAAAAGTCTGAGCTGTAGCCTTGGCCTATTTATTTGCACTCTCTCTGTTTTCCTTATGCGTGAGTTCACTGCTATAAGTTTCCCTCTGAGGACTGCTTTCACTGCATCCCACAGATTCCTGTAAGCTGCATTTGCCTTTTCATTTGTTTGTAGGTATTTTTTAATTCCTTGTTTAATTTCTTCTGTGACCCATTGATTATTCAGGAGGCTTTATAATTTCCACGTGTTTATGGAATTTTGGGGGTTCCTTTTATCATTAACTGCCAATTTCATTGCACTGTAGTCAGGTAATATGCTTGGGATAATTTCAATTCTTTTGCATTTAGGTAGGTATTCTCTATGGGCTATAATGTGGTCTATTTTAGAGAAAGTGCCATGTGCAGCTGAGAAAAATAAGTGTATTCTGATATTGTGGGGTGGGGCACTCGGTATACATCACCTAAGTCCATTTGTTCACGGATTTGGTTCAGGTCTGTTATTTCTTTGCTGGGATTTTGTCTACTTAACCTGCCTCTTTGTGTCAAAGGGGAGTTTAGGTCTCCTATTAAAATAGTGTTATTGATTATTTGGTTTTGCATGTTTGTTAAGATTTGTCTTATGTAGTTTGGTGCACCAGTATTTGGTGCATGCAGGTCTAAACCTGCCATCTCATCCTCTTGCTGTTTTCCCATAACTCGTGTACAGTGACTCTTTTGATTGTTTTCAGTTTGAAGTTTACATTGTCTGCAAACATCATAGCTACCCCTGCTTTTTTCTGGAAAGCTGTTGCATGGAGAATTGTTTTTCATCCTTTGACTTTCACCCCATGGATCTCCTTTTGAGTAAAGTGTGTTTCCTGTATGCAGCTTATTGTGGGATTTTGTTTCTTAATCCATTCTGCCAGTCTGTTTCCTTTGACTCGTGAATTGAGGCCATTTACATTAATTTTTATAAGTGATACACGTTGGCTTATCCTTGACATGTAATTTACTTGCTGTTGGTTTCCTACTTTGCTGTCTGTTTAATTGCTTTCTCAGCTTGTGGGTTCTTTTGTTCTTCTTGCGATTTTGGTCTCTTTCTTTCTGTCTTGAATACATTTTAGTACTTTTTGTGAGGTTGGTTTGGCACACATGAAGTTCATCAGTAGTTCTTTGTCATGAAATATTTTATTTCTCCATTGAATTTCAAGGATAGTTTTGCAGGATACAGCAGTCTGGGTTGGAAGCTGTTTTGTCTCAGAACCTGTAATACATTGCTCCAAGCTCTTCTTAATTGAATGGTTTGTGTTGAAAGGTCTGTTGTGAGTCTGATGGGCTTTCATTTATACTTGTTTGTTTCTTTTCTCTAGAAGCTTTAATATTGTGTTCTTTTGCTGGATATCTGGGATCTTGACCATTATATGTCTGGGTGTGGTTTTATTTTGGTTATGGTCAGTTGGAGTTCTACATGCATCATTTACCAGCACATCAGAATCTTTTTCCATGCTTGGGAAATTTTCTGCTATTGTTTTGCAAACATTCTTTTTATGTCATTTGTGTTGCCTCCTGCTGTTTCATTGAGTCCTGTTATTCAGACATTATTTCTCTTTACCTTGTCTTGAAGCTGTTGCACTGATTTTTCCTGGATCCTTGATGACTATAAGAGATCCTTCATTTCATGATCGCTAGCTACCATTCTGTCTTCTAGACTGAAATTGTATCTTTGGTTTCATTCAAGTGGTTTTGCAACCCTTGAATGGAAGTTTTGATTTCCTGGAAGTCTCTTTGAGTCTGTGTCATGCATTCTAATTCATTCTTATATTTTTCATGTAACATTTTCATGTGTTGCCTATGTTCATGTTTTTTTTTTATCTGTCTCGTCTTTACATTTTCTGAGCAGTTCTTTCATTATTATTGTCATTTCATGTTTTGCCTGAGAGATTATTTCTGGTATGGTGTCTTCTATGGCTTAATGGAGTTGCTTGTTTACTTCAGATGTGATCATTTCAGACATTTCAGGTATGCGGCTTCCAAGTTCTCCTATGTCATTGTCCTTTGGACTTGTTCTGGGTGGAGTTGATTTCTGAGAGTGAATTTTGCTCCTACCTCTTGTTATTTTGGATGTCAGATGAAAAGTGCTGAGCTTCAAGCTACATAGACAGCTCACAGTAGGATGCTAGGGATGTTAGTTTACCTGAATATCAAACTTATCCCAAGATGGTAGAAGACAGTGGACCGCTAGGCCCAGAATACCTAGGCAATTGGTAGGGTGCATGGCTCAGATCACAACTGTGATGGTGGGAGATTGTTGACATTTTGTATCAGGGTCTCCAGGCCATGGATGGAAAGCATGTCTGGCCTGTGAATCTGATGGTGGCCAGACAGGGGCAGCTGCTCCAGGATTCTCAGGTAGCTGGTTGGAGGAGGGCAGGCCTCACCTCCCAACCTAGAGTACCCCAGAGACCAGGGCCACTCCCGGCTTGCTGGCTTCGCCTTGCAACAGAGAGGTCCACGGAGATCGGGCCATTCTGGCCCACAAGCCTCAGCTGCCAATGGAGTGGGCCACAAAGATGGGGCTGTTTTGGCACCACAGGCCTCTAATGATGCATTTTAGATATAAATAATGATCACATTCTTCATAGAGAATTTGCATGTGTGCATGATAGAACTTGTTTCTTTTCCCCCATCCTCCTACCCTCCCTTCAACACCTGCTTCCTTCCCCATTAACAAAATCTTTGCTTTCATTTTTCCTTCTTTTCTCATTTCTGTTTTCCTTTTCCGTCCTTTTCTTTTCCTCTGTGTGCTCTTCTGCTAACACCATTCTGTCTTAGCACATTTGAAACTATGTTCTCATGTTGTTCTTTTTTGCTTAGGATTTCTTTGAGTAATTTGGGCCATTTGCACTTACATGTAAATAATAGAAATTGATTTTTACAGCATTTTGTAGCACTGCTACCGGTATCTTGATGGGAATTGCATTGAAACTCTACATTGCTTTTAGGAATATGATTACATTTGCAATGTTAATCCTGCCAACCCGTGAACATAAGAAGTCAGTCTTGCATGGGTACTGCTCTCTGAAATCCATCGTACTGGGGTCTCCAAAACTGAGAATTTTTCATAGAAAATATTTCAGTTGTTTTCCTTCTCTCTATGTCTGAATTATAGTCACTCAACTAAGACTTCAAAGACTTCAAATGAAACATTTACTAAGATAGATAAATTCTGGTCCAGGAAATAAACAAGTTTAAGGAATAAGAAGTACATATTTTGGATTCTCAGGCTTTAATAGAATTGAACTAGAAATTTGTAATAGAAATGTATTTATAAGAATTTTCAAATATGTGGGGAATGAATAGTGCAGTTGTAAATAACCAAGCATAAGAGAAAAAGTAATAAGCAAAAGTAAAAATTTCTTAAAATACATAACATTTAAAATTTTGGTATATCACAAACAACAAACAGACTGAGAGAGAAATTGAGGAAACCATACCTTTTACAATAGCAAGCATGAAATTGAAATACTTAGGAATCAATCTAACAAAGAATGTGAAAGATTTATTCAGTGAAAACTACAAGAGTCTGAAAAAGGAGATTGAAGAGGATTTCAATAAATGGAAAAACATACCATGCTCATGGTTAGGAAGAACTAACATTGTAAAAATGGCCATACTACCAAAACTGCTGTACAGATTCAATGCAATTCCCATCAAACTACCGTTAACATACCTCACAGATCTAGAGAAAATATGCCTCAAATTCATCTGGAACCAGAAGAGA
>PVLD010032282.1:0-14830 GCA_004027595.1 Dinomys branickii
CTAGCAAATTAGTAAAGCCCCCCGCTGGTGTGTCTGGGTGCACCACGGAGGTGTGCGTTTGGCACCTTACCTTTTCCCGCCCCTCCCCCGAGGCACCCGTCGTGCTCTGTTCCTCCTGGTTCTCAGGTAGCGGTTATGTTTCTTCATTTCCTCCCACTGTGACATCTCTCTGTGGAGGACAGATAACAGCTGACTTCACTCTCTGAAACTGTGAGCTCAAATAATCTTTTTCTTTTTAAGTCCTGTATGTCATACATTTTGTACATACGAAAAAAAATATCAAAATTAACATTGCTTGTCTGAACAAAGTGAACTGTAAATGTGTCAACGCTTGCTTTATAAGTCTACCTAAATAAGTTATCTCTGTGAACGTTCTCATAGATTTTCTTCAGATGAGCATTATTTAGTGTGTTTCCAGCAACTCTTTGCATATCAGAAGCACTGCCCAGAGATGGCGCTATGACAAGCAGTAGGAATCTCTCAAATGGCAGAAGCCTCAATACAGTTCATACCTGTGCCCACTGCTTCCTATTGCTCTGCGGCTTGTGGCTGTCACTACTCTTCCTAGAGCTCTTCTGAGCAGGTGGAGACAATACCCCGAAGAAATCTGCAGCGCAGGAGGGCCCAGAGAGACAGTCATGATGCTTCCTGTTAGGCTCAATATATATCTCAGCTTCAAGTCACTGGACTTGCTACGCTCCCCTCTACAGCTTTTCGTCTGCTTTATACCACTGTCGATGAGCTATGATGTAAGTATACTTCAATCAAGTCTGTGTATTTAAACCCAAAGTGTACTTGTTTTCTTTCTGTGCTTAGTAATGAATAAGAAAACGACAATTCTATGATATTGTATATAGATACAAGATAATAGATTTCATCACTAACAACTGTGATGAAACAGTAAGAAAAATACCCTGGACCCGTGCAGGGGAGAAAAGGGCTTGAGATTGAGTTTATAATCAAAACCTAAAAACCATAAGCAGTCAGGTCAATATACCTTAAACTTCCTTACTTGTAATGAAAGCTCTCTTGTTCACTGTATGACATTTAGCATCATCCGTGGCCCAACATCATAACATGCCAGCCAAACCTATTCCTCTTCTGTCTTGAGAAAAAAATCTCAGGACATCAATATATTGAAAGCCATTGACCTAATAACTGCTTTGGGGACCTGGTATAGCTTAATAGAAGAAATAGAATGGGAAAAGTTCAGTCTCCTACCAAACCTGGAGGAGGTTTTTGTTTCTCCACTTCTACAACTCAAAACAGGGTGGATAATTATTCCCAAATTTTTGAACTCTCTGCCATTGCATCTAAAATCTTTGTGGTCTATTCCGTATGGTTTGTATAATATAATGTGATTATACATGCTGCTTGTTTGGGAAAAAGTTGATCATTTATGAGTCTGCTGAGACAACATCTATTCTACACATTTTTCTGTTTCCATGAAAATTAAAATGAGTAACATATCCTTATTTGAAGAGGTTATTTTTCATTGTCTCCTGTGTATGCCTCAAACCCAACACTGAATAGTAGTAAGCATATAACACACACACACATTATATATATATATAATGTATATATAATGTACAATGCATATATATATCCTTTTTCTGTGCATAAAACCTATGGTAAAATTTAATTGATAAATTGTGCATAGGTAAACATATATAATATCAAAAAACATGGTATAATCAATGGTATAATATGTGGTGTCCTTCTTTGAATGTTGCTAGGGTCTTCGGTACGTGGGTCTCCCTTTATAGATTATTTCTACATCCTTTCTCTCCTGAACAAAGAATTGAACAAAACATGAATAAAAGTGCTACCATTTCACATTTATTAAAGGTAGGAAAATAACAGAAGGGTAGGCAGTAAACAGGTTCTGCAGAAAGAATTTGGCCTGAGGAAAACAGGAAGAAAAATAAAAATAAAGATATCGCCCACAGAACAGATGGGCTACCCTGAAAATATATGATAGCAAGTTCTTAATGATGACTGTCCCTTTTTTCTATTTCCATCTTAGCCTCACATCCAGGTTATCCTGTCAAAAAGCTACTCGAGTTCTTGCAAGACATTCCCAGGCAGGGCTGTGAAAATTGTTTTGTGACTGTGTTCTGGGATCTCGTCATGACTCTTTCTAGTGTTAGCTACATTCTACATTGTTCACTCACGAATGTCTGAGTTCCTGCCTGCAACTGACATTGAAAATGGGAACTATATAAGTTAGATTTTTTCCTTTGCGGTCAAATTCCTTCCAAACTTCTTCAGGCCTAGGGCATACATGGCTTCCCCACTTCTCCATCCAGAGGAATGGACAGAATATGGAAAACTTGGCAGCACAAGGTAAAGCCCAGTTTCATGTATTTAGTCATGGGTGGAGAATGTCTGTTTCCAAGAAGGGATAAAACCAGCATGAAATCATCTGTCATTCCACTACATTCTCTTCCCCACTGTTGCTTGGTGTAAAAAGATACAATTTCAGATCTTGAAGATAGCCTGACAGCTAATGACCATGAAAGCAAGGATCTCTTAATGTCAACAAGGAACCAGGAGAAATCTATCCAACAGCTGCAAGATGAAGCAAAGAGAAATAATG
The DNA here is from genome assembly GCA_004027595.1 of Dinomys branickii. Lineage (NCBI taxonomy): Eukaryota > Metazoa > Chordata > Mammalia > Rodentia > Dinomyidae > Dinomys > Dinomys branickii. Next base: position 2,600 of record PVLD010032282.1, read on the forward strand.
TGCGAGTAATAGGAATCAGTGAAACAGCAGAAGGCAACACAAATGACATAAAAAGAATATTTGGAGAAAGAATAGCAGAAAATTTCCCAAGAATGGTAAAAGAAACTGATGTGCAGGTAAATGAAGGATATAGAAACCCAATGAGCCACAAGCCAAATAAAACCACCCCCAGGCATATAAGAGTCAACATCCCAGATATGCAGCAAAAGAACACAATATTAAAAGCTGCTAGAGAAAAGAAACAGATCACCTATAAAGGAAAGCCCATCCAAATCACAGCAGACTTCTTATCAGAAACCATGAAATCAAGAAGAGCTTGGAGCGAGATATTACAGATTCTCACACAAAACAGCTTCCAACCCAGACTGATGTATACTGCAAAACTATCCTCCAAATTCAATGGAGAAATAAAATATTTCCACGACAAAGACCAACTGACAAACTTCATGAGTGCCAAACCAACATTACAAAAAGTACTGAAAGATATTCTAGAAGAGAAAAAAGTGACCACAATCCCAAGAACAACAATAGAAAGGAACCCTTAAGCAGAAGAAGAAATTAAACAGCAAAAGTAGGAAAGCAACATCAAGTAAACAGCATGACAAGAATAAGCCAACGTATAACAGTTATAACCATCAATGTAAATGGCCTCAATTCACCAGTGAAAAGAAACACACTGGCAGAGTGGATTAAGAGACAGAATGCCACAATATGCTGTGTACAGGAAACACACTTTAATCAAATGGAAATCCATAGACTGAAAGTCAAAGGTTGGTAAACAATCCTCCATGGAACAGGTTCCCAGAAAAAAGCAGGGGTAGCTGTTATGTTTGCAGAGAACGTAAACTTCAAACTGATAACAATCAAAAGAGGCAAAGAAGCCCACTATATACTAGTTAGGGGAAACTGCAAGAGGAAGAGGTAACAATCCTAAACATGTATGCATCAAATACTGGAGCAGCAAACTATGTAAGGCAAATCTTAACGGACATAAAAAACCAAATAAACAATAACACTATTGTAATAGGGGACCTAAACACCCCTTTGACACAAGGAGACAGGTCAACTGGACTAAAACTCAGCAAAGATATAACAGACCTGAAACAAATGTGCGAACAAATGGACTTAGTAGATGTTTACAGAGTGTTCCGCCCCACAAAACCAGAATACACATTTTTCTCAGCTGCACATGGGACTTTCTCTAAAATAGACCACATTCTAGCCCATAGAGAATACCTACCTAAATGCAAAAGGATTGAAATTATCCCATGCATATTATCTGACCACAGTGCAATGAAATTGGAAATTAATGACAAAGGGAATTCCAAAAGCCTTATAAATACATGGAAATTAGACAACAACCTCCTGAATAAACAATGGGTCACAGATGAAATTAGAGAAGAGATTAGAAAATACCTACAAACAAATGAAAATACAAATACAACTTATAGGAATCTGTGGGATGCAATGAAAGCAGTCCTCAGAGGGAAATTCATAGCGACGAATATACACATAAAGAAAACAGAAAGAGAACAAATAAATAGCCTATGTTGCAGCTCAAACTTTTAGAAAAAGAAGAGCAAGTCAAGCCCAAAGCCCAAAGAAGGGAGGAGATTATAAAGTTTAGGGCAGAAATTAATGCAAATGAGATGAAGAAAACTCTACAAAAAATAAGTGAATCAAAGAGTTGGTTTTCTGAGTCAATAAAATTGATAAACCTCTAGCCAAACGTATCAAAAAAAGAAAGAGCTCAAGTTCATGCAATAAGGAATGAAAACGATGAAATCACTACAGATCCTACAGAAATTCAAAAGATCATTAATACCTACTTTGAGAATCTTTACTCCAATAGGATAGAAAACCCAGAAGAAATTGACAGATTCCTAGAAATGTACGAATTACCAAAGTTGAACCAGGAAGATATAAAAACCCTGAACAACCCAACATCAATTAAGGAGATTCAAAACGTCATTAAAAACTTACTGACAAAGAAAAGCCCAGGCCCTGATGGATTAGCAATGGAATTTTATAAGCATCCACTGAAGATTTAATGCCAACACTCCTCAAACTCTTCAATGAAATTGAAAAGGAAACAATTCTCCCTAAATCATTTCTGGAGGCAAGTATCATACTAATACCAAAACCAGAGAAGGACCCAACCAAGAAAGAGAACTATAGGCCAGTCTCCCTAATGAACATAGATGCAAAGATACTCAATAAAATACTAGTAAATAGAATGTGGTGAATCATAAGGAAAATTATACAGCATGACCAGATTGGATTTATTCCAGGAATGCAGGGATGGTTCAACATTTGCAAATCAATTAATGTAATACACCATATCAATAAAGCCAAAGACAAAAACCCCATGATTATCTCAATAGATGCAGAAAAAGCTTTCGATAAAGTCCAACATACATTCATGTTAAAAACCCTAGACAAAATAGGAATAGATGGCCTCTACCTCAATTTAATCAAAGCCATGTATGACAAACCAACAGCCAACATCATACTAAATGGACATAAACTGAAAGCTTTCACTTTAAAGACAGGAACAAGATAAGGATGTCCACTGTCACCACTACTATTAACATAGTTCTAGAAGCATTAGCCAGAGCAATTAGACAAGAGAGAGAAATAAAAGGAATATGGATAGGAAAGGAAAAAGTAAAACTATCGCTATTTGCAGATGACATGATACTTTACATGGAAGACCCCAAAAACTCCACAAGAAGACTCCTTCAATTAATCGACTAATTCAGCAGAGTAACTGGATACAAAGTCAACACCCAAAAATCAATAGCATTCCTATACACAAACAACAAACAGACTGAGACAGAAATTAAGGAAACCATGCCTTTTACAATAGCATCCAAGAAAATGAAATATTTAGGAATCAATCTAACAAAAGATCTATTCAATGAAAACTACAGTACCCTGAAAGAAGAGATTGAAGAGGATTTCAATAAATGGAAAACATTCCCTGCTCATGTTTAGGAAGAACTAAAATTGGGAAAATGGCCATACTACCAAAATTGTTGTACAGATTCTATGCAATTCCCATTAAACTACCATCAACGTACCTCACAGATCTAGAGAAAACATGCCTTAAGTTCATCTAGAACCAGAAGAGACCCACAATAGCAAAAGCAATTCTGGGCCACAAGGTCAAGTCAGGTGGAATCACAATCCCTGACCTGAAATTATACTACAAAGCTACTATAATAAAATCAACCAGGTACTGGCTCAAAGACAGACCTGAGGATCAATGGAACAGATTAAAAGATACAGCCCAAACCACAAAAATACTCAGCCACCTAATATTTGACAAAGGGGCCAAACAAGTGCACTGGAAGAAAGATAGCCTCTTCAATAAATGGTGCTGGAAAAGTTGGCTTTCCACTTGTTGAAGACTCAAAGTAGACCCAAGTCTATCACCACGCACCAAACTCAAGTCATAATAGATCACAGATCTCAATATTAAAACAGAAACACTGAATCTATTGGAAGAGAAGGTAGGTAAAAATCTTGAAGACATAGGAGTAGGCAGAGAGTTCATGAACAAAAATGAAACTGCAAGGGAAACACTTCAAAGAATCAATAACTGGGACCTCATCTTACTAAAGTGTTTGCACATCTAAAGAAATCAGCAGCAGAGTAAAAAGTAAACCCACAGATTGAGAAAAAATCCTACCTGGCTGTCCCTCGGACAAAGCCCTTCTATCTAGAACATACAAAGAATTAAAAAACATGAACTTGTCCAAATTCAAAGACCCAATCCAGAAATGGGCATCTGAGATGAATACACACTTCTCAGATAAAGAAATACAAATGACAAATAAATATATGAGAAAATGTTCTACATCTTTAGTCATGTGAGAAATGCAAATAAAAACAACATTGAGATTTCATCTAACCCCAGTAAGATTGGCCAGCATCAAGAAATCATCCAATAAGAAATGCTGGTGAGGCTGTGGAGAAATAGGAACTCTGCTGCACTGCTGGTGGGAATGCAGACTGGGGAAAGCACTGTAGAAATCGGTTTGGAGATTCCTCAGCAAACTATGTCTAGAGGTCCCACTGAACCCAGCTATCCCCCGTCTGAGGATTTTCCCAGAAGATCTGAAAACAGCACATCGCGGTGATATATGTGCACCCATGTTTATAGCAGCACAAATTGTAATAGCTAAATCGTGAAAACAGCCCAAATATCCATCCACAGAGGACTGGATTAAAAAACTGTGGCATTTTTACACAATGAAATATTATTTAGCTGTAAAGAAAGACAATCTAGGGGCTTTTATAGGCAAATGGTCACAATTAGAGACCATGCTCATAAGTGAGGTAAACCTGATGTGCATGTGTAAACAGCATATAGTATCATTAGTGTAGGAACCTGAAGGTGAGAATATAGATTGGGAGGGATGAAGAGAGACTGTTCAAGGGTAGAGAGCAATCAGGATGAAGGGAAGGAGAGGAGGAAGAGGGGGATAGCTGTGTAGGTATGTATGTGTGTGCGGGATGGCTGACATGGTTGCACTGTTGTCTCATGTCATATTGATGTGGGAAACAATCGGTGATTAGCTGTTTGATCAATCTTGTATGTCTATTTGTATTGCCCTAAGTGTGCACTTTGAAGCTACCAACGTGTAATACAACAACCATTGTTGATCCCCTGCCACCTTATCTGTAACTCGGTTTTTGTACTGTACTTGTGCTACTGTGTGTATGTTTGTTAGTGTTTTTGTTCTTTTACTTTTAAAATAAAAAAAAAAAAGCAAAGATCATGTGCAGAACATAGGATCCAAAATGCCTCCAGGACTTCTAAACAATGTATAAAAAACAAACCCAAAACTGATATTTTCAATCCCTTAGTTAAATTTGGGACTGTTTGCCGTGAAATAGTTTATTTTGTACAGACCAAGTTTATGGTCTCACAGCAACTAGGAATGAAGTTTGAAACAAAGTGGAGGAAGTTAGGAGAATTTTCATTAGAAATAATAAGAAAACAGACTTATGCTTTCTCAGGCAGGGAATCAGAATTGTGGAATTTCCCTTTGACAACTCGCTCTAAAACCTATTTGAAGTCCATGTAAATAGACTCCCTGTGGGTTTCTGTGTCGTGTGGGCTGAAGGAAACGGCAGGATGGGACCGAAAATGTGCTGCACAGCTTTCCCCCTGGGACCTCACTCTGTGTCCTCAGCGCAGCACCTTTACTTTCCCTCCCTTTTGGTCTCAGGTTTGTTCCGCAGAGCCAGTTTCTCCCAGTACCCTTCGCTTTTCAAATAGACTTCATCAGCAATTTTTCTTGTCTTGTTCATTTTTTATTTGAGATGAGAAGAACCTGGAAACCATGAGATGAGCATCTAAGACTTTGTAATGTGGACATAGAGAGCTTTTCTAAAAGGAGACTACTAATGACAGTAGGGCAGTTTAAATCTGGTTTATGCAAGTGTGGTTTGGGATAGAACAACTGGCCCAGTGTCTCATTCAAATGAAGAAGAAGCCAGTCTAGAATACTTGGGGGGAAAATCCCTTTTCCTTCAGATAACTGTGAGACTTTCCAGTGGCCCTTACTCAATCTGTAGAGCACAACTCTTTTCCACCTTCAATAAATGTATTTCTTTACCTCCTTTTCAGTTTATCTTGTCCAATTCTCTGTTCAGGACAAGAAGAACCTTGAAGAATCTCCACAGGACCCTCAACTTGCATATAGCAAGCATAAAGAACTAAGGGCTATTAGTCAAATAAGTATGAATTTAAATCCCAACAAGCCACTCACTAACATAGGCCCAGTAGTTACATGGTCAGTGAAGCTTCTGACTTCTATAGAGGGCTTCTACTTGCACTTGTCACTAATCCAGAAATGGGCAAAGAAAGTAGCTACGGATTTTTTTCCTGTTTGAAGTTGCTTCTTAGTAGTTTAAGGAGCAACTTTAAAACAGTGGAATGAAATCTGAAAGAACTTTTTATTATAGAGGCCATGTTGTATTATAGTAAAATCACTCTTTTCTAAATCTCAGGTAACTAAAGTGTTTCTAAAGAGCCAGGAACTAAGACAAAGACTTATCATTCAGCATAAATTACAACAGAACTCTCCAAATGCACCTCAGTATCTTTAATAGGTTAATGTTTCTTCATTCAAGCTTTTCTCTGAGACAAATGTTCAAGAACCTCAAACTACAGATTGGCTCAAAAGGAAGCCTCAAAACACCTTAAACCCAAATAGCTCACAAATACCACAGATACAAAGAAAGGAAGACAAGGCTGAATGTCTCGGTGAGATAGATTTAAATCTCCAATTGAATACTGTCTTGGAGTGTGTTGTCCTGCCCCCCCAAATAATGGGAAGCCCCCCAGCCACAGATCTTCTCTATTTGTGGTATACTTCATATATTACTGTCAGGTGTTAAATTTGGTGGCCTTTCCAGCTACATTTACAAACGGTGAAGATGAAGACAGATCCAGTGGCCTCCTCATCATGTAATCCTGATAAAATATGTCTAGTTAGTATGAAGTTTCTAGACAACACTGGCACTGTGCAGATAAAATAATGGAGCTGATGAAATAAGTCCTCTTCCTCCATTTTAGTTTAAATAGCACTGGAGTGTCATTCCTCATTCCATTGTACTAAAGATATAGAAAACAACAAAAATCCAGGTTACCTCTGAGGCACTAGATGAGAGTACATGCATTTCTGATTTCCTGGATTGAACTTCAGTCACCTTGACCTTATTCAAAATTTATTAAGGGATCAAAAATATACACTACATTTCATAAATGTAATTAAGATAGCAGTGAATTCTGGGATAAGCATGCATGTTGAGAACCCTGAAAATGACTCAGCACCTGTCTAATCATTCCTGTCAACCTGACCTAGAGATTCAGTAGAAGGAATCTAGATGTAAGTGCATATAATTTAATTCTGTGTGCTGTGGACTGTATTTTGCTTGCAGTGGTTTTTGAGTTCCTGTTATCCCAGCACTCTTTTTCTTATTGTGCTGTATTTTTTACTGGCACAGACTTCCTCTGAGAACATTTTCTCATGATCTTCAATAAATGTAGCTGCTTTTCGCTTGCCATTTGAACTCTGCTTGCAATTTTTTCTTCACTGTACAAAAAAGTCTGGAGTTTACCTGGATTTAGCATGTGGTGCCACTTGGCAAGCCAGCCAGGAGAAATCAGCAAACCCCAGCAGAAATCACCAGACCTCAGAAGACTTCATGTTACATTAGAAGCCACAAGGTAGCAGTCAAAAGCAACCCTGCCAAAAATAAAGGCAACTTCCTAATCACTAAGGGGGGTACACTCCCTTTTCCTGTTTGTTGTGTGCATGGGACAGATCCCTGGCATGAGTGGATGTTCTTATTGTTTGAAGATGACCAGATAGTGGAAAAAAATGCTTCTGACTTTGCAGGGGGTAGAAGGTCCCCTGTGGATTGGTTTTGGTTGTATTTACTTATGATCTTCACACTGTGGAGCTCTGCTTTCAATGACTGTGACTCTGCACACCTCTGGAGGGGTGACCCTGAGCTGAGCCAAAGGGAGGCGGCCAGCACATGTGTTACACTGACTTTGTCATAGGTTCCTAAACTGGGAGAGCATACCAGCCCACACCAGGATTGGGATAATCTGTCCAGAGCAGAGTCATCCAGACAACTTCCTGAAAGTTTCTATTGGGCCTGTCCCACCAGCCATTGTTTTCTTTGTGCAGTACAGGTGGTGTCGTTCTTTCTCTAGTGACAGGTCCCAAGAATGAGGTGCTTGCAGATGTAAAAGAAAAGTAAGAGACACAAGAAAAACAAGAGAAGCAAAAGTCGGGGATCAGGGGGCTTACAGTCTCTCAGACTGCTGCCCCAATTACCAATCTCAGTTATGTTTTATTGAGCCTGACCAAAGGCGTAGATTGTACAAATGGGCGAATACCAAACGTTTTAGTAAATAAAGCTCATCTTTCTCCAATTCTGCCTCCCATGCTGCTGTCAACAATCCCCAGGTGGGCCTCCCCCACCCAGCACCGCGTTCACTCAGTTCAGCTGGGGATCTCGAGGTTACCACTAGTTGTGGATCCACCCCTGGTTAACTTGATAATCATACACATTTGCTTTATCCATGGATTCTTATCTTCAGGTGAAAGGTTTCGGTTCATTTTAATAAATTATTACGTGTCCTCAGTGCTTTCTAATCAAGGAATGTCCTTCTCCACAAGGTGGCAGTGTGCCCTGAACCATGTAGACTTGAGCAGCCACTTGCTTAGTGCCCAGGTTGTTTATGGGGCTGAGTCATTGACTCAGACTGAGTGAGAGCTTTTAATGAGTTGTAATTCTCTCCCCTCTCTCTCAAAGAAATTCTAGTTCCCTTATTGTCCCACAACTCCATCCAAGCTTTCATCTATTGGAGATGTCAAATTACTTCATTTTTGTTGCTGAGAAACTCAGGGAGGTCAAGAGTTAGAGAAGGGAGTTCCGGGAAGATGGCGACCAGGTGAGGGGCAGAGGAAAACTCTCCCAGAGACCGATCCTTTGCGCGTGGGTGCCCGGTCCGTGGATGCAAAATTCCAACTGATCGTGTTGCTCTCCACGGCCTAAGCATTAAAGGGCCGGCTGACAAGCTGCGTGGTGAGAAGTGGGCGGATCCTGAGAGCTGGGCCCCGAGGGATGGGCGCTGCGCTTGGGCTGAAGATCGGCTCAATCCCCGTACAGCCAAGAGAGGGATTGCGGCGGGACGGACCCTTCCAGCTCCTGAACCCGATCGGCTCGGAGGCAGCTGTAACCAGGATTTGTTGGAGGCGGCCGAGCAGAGTAAACTCAGAGAACGCGCTACTAGGGCAGACTGCGCCAATCTGGGCAGCAGTCCGGGATCCCGCTCAGGGCCCCGCCCCCACAGACAGCACCGTGCGAACTGTGGCAGCTGCAGTCGGCAGGATTTCTGAGTCGGGAAGAAGCTCGATCCAGGGAGATACATCTGAATGATATTCCCGTCTGCATGATCCCAGGGTGAGTTGATTGGGCGCCCTGACTGGTTTTTCCTGAGTCGGGAAGAAGCTCCGCCCAGCGAGCGACATCCAAGCAGCTTTACTGACTGCAGGATCCCGGGGTTGGAAGAGCTAGCTAGGCGCCCCGATAGGGGATATGTGAGGTGGGGAGGAGCTCCACCCAGGGAGGAACACCTGAGTGGCCTGCCTGCAAGGTCCCTGGGGCGGCGAGCTGTTTATGCGCCCCAGCCAGGTTTCGGGGTAGGGAGTAGAAGCGGAATTCTCAGCAGACAGCTAAGGGACATTCTCCCAAAGAGAAGGAATCATTGGAGCAGCCTCTGCAGCAGACTTTTGCCTGCTGAACTGCCTGGGGAATTTATACCTCCACATTTTGAATCTGATACGCAAAAATGGGAAAACAGAGGAACAAAACGCAGTCTCAAAACTCAACCCCACCCAGAACAAGTTTTGAATGCGAGGATACAGGGGAACCAGGAAGCCACATACCTGCAAGTTATGAAATGATTGCATCCGAAATGAAACAATTCCAGCAGGCCATAAAAGAGCTTAAAGTAGAAATAAGCCACATACTTGCAATGATCTCTCAGACAAAAAACGAGCTGAAAACAATGATGGAAGAAATACACATAGAGAAGAAATAGACAAAAGATAAGAAGAAAATAGGAAACAAATGGAAACATTACAAGAGCAATTTAGGAATGATTTACCAAGAATGAAACAGGTCCAAAGAGAATGCCAGGATTTGAAAACTTACACTGAAAGCATGCAAAACCGTTTAAATGAAACCGAAGATAGAATTTCAGAACTTGAAGACACCATGGCAGCTTATGAGCGTGAAAGGAACAATCTCATGATAATATCAAAGACACAAGAAAAGTCAATCCAACAGCTCCAAGATGAACAAAACGTAACAACATTCGAGTTATAGGAGTATGTGAAACAACAGGAGTCCTCACAAACGATATAAAAAGAATATTTGCTGAAATAATAGCAGAAAATTTCCCAAACAAAGTAAAAGATACTGAAGTTCAGTTAATCGAGGCATATAAAACCCCAACGATCCATAACCCAAAGAAAAACACACACACGCATATAATAGTCAAGATCCCAGATATCCAGGAAAAGAACACAATATTAGAAGCTGCTAGAGAAATGAAACAGATCACCTATAAAGGAAAGCCCATCAGAATCACAGCAGACTTCTCAACGGAAACCATGAAATCCAGAAGAGCTTGGAGCGAGATATTACAGATTCTGAGACAAAACAACTTCCAACCCAGACTGATGTATCCTGCAAAACTATCCCTCAAATTCACTGGAGAAATAAAATATTTCCACGACAAAGAACAACTGAAGAACTTCATGAGTGCCAAACCAGCATTGCAAACAGCACTAAAAGATATTCTAGACAGAGAAAAAAGAGACCACAATTCCAAGAACAACACTAGAAATAACTCCCTAAACAGAACAAGCAAGTAAACAATCAACAAACGAAGAAAAACATCAAGTAAATAGCATGACTAGAAAAAGCCAACATATAACCACGATAACCATTAATGTAAATGGCCTCAACTCCAAAGTCAAAAGGAAAAGATTGGAAGAGTGGATTAAGGAACACAATCCAATGATATGCTGTATACAGGAAACACACTTTACTCAAAAAGAAATCCACAGGTTGAAAGTTAAAGGTTGGAAAACAATTCCCCATGCAACAGGTCCCCAGAAAAAGGCAGGGGTAGCTATTATGTTTGCACACAATGTAAACTTCAAACCAAAAACAATCAAAAGAGATAAAGAAGGCCACTACATACTAGTTAGGGGAAACCTGCAAGAGGAAGAGGTAACAATCCTAAACATTTATGCACCAAACCATGGAGAACTTAAGTTTACAGGTCAAATCTTGACAGATGTAAAAAATCAAATAACTAATAACACTATTGTAATAGGGGACCTAAACACCCCTCTGACGCAAAGAGACAGGTCAACTGAACAGAAACTCAGCAAAGAACAGACCTGAACCAAAAGTGTGAACAAATGGACTTAGTAGATGTATACAGAGTGTTCCACCCCACAGCATCAGAATACACATTTTTCTCAGCTGCACATGTGTCTCTCTCCAAAATAGACCACATTCTAGCCCATAGAGCATATCTACATAAATGCAAAAGAATTCAAATTATCCCATGCATATTATTGAACCACAGTGCAATAAAATTGGAAATTAATGACAAGGAGAACTCCAAAAACCACATAAACACGTGGAAATTAGACAACAACCTACTGAATAACTAATGGGTCACACAAGAAGTTAAAGAAGAAATTAAAAATTACCTACAAATAAGTGAAAACGCAAGTACAACCTATCGGAATCTGTGGGATGCAATGAAAGCAGCCCTCAGAGGGAAATTTATAGCAATGAAATCATATACAAAGAAAATAGAAAGAGAGCAAATAAATAACCTAATGATACACCTCAAACTCTCAGTAAAAGAGCAACAAGCCAAACCAAGAGCCCAAAGAAGGGAGGAGATTTTTAAACTCAGGGCAGAAATTAATGCAATTGAGATGAAGAAAACTCTACAAAAAATTAGTGAATCAAAGAATTGGTTCTTCGAAAGAATAAATAAAATTAATACGCCCCTAGCCAACCTTATCAAAAAAAGAAGGGAAAGATCTCAAATTCATGCAATAAGGAATGAAAAGGATGAAGTCAGTACAGATGCAAAAGAAATACAAAAGATCATTAATACCTACTTTGAAAACCTGTATTCCCATAGGATAGAAAATACAGAAGAAATGGACAGATTCCTAGAAAGGTACAAATTGCCAAAATTGAATCAGGAAGACGTAAAAATCCTGAACAACCCAATATCAATCAATGAGATTGAAAACGTCATTAAAAACTTACCAACAAAGAAAAGCCCAGGCCCTGATGGATTCACAGAGAATTCTATAAAACATTTAGAGAAGATCGAATGCCAACACTCCTCAAATTCTTCAATGAAATTGAAAAGGAAGCAACTCTTCCCAACACATTTCTGGAGGCAAGTATTATACTGATACCAAAACCAGAGAGAGACCCAACCAAGAAAGAGAGCTACAGGCCAATCTCGCTAATGAACATAGATGCAAAGATACTCAACAAAATACTGGCAAATAGATTACAGCGAATCATAAGGAAAATTATATACCACGACCAGGTAGGATTCATTCCAGGAATGCAGGGATGGTTCAA
>PVLD010032283.1:0-14830 GCA_004027595.1 Dinomys branickii
GGAGAGCTCCATTCCTTGGGGCTAATCACAACTAACATGGGTGTGCCTGAGCCCCTGAGAAGGAGGGAAAGTTAGTTGAAAGAGAGCATCAAGATTAGGTCTAGAAGTGGAAATAGTGTGTAGAAACTGAAAACGCAGTAAGAAGACAAGCACCCAAAGGTAGGCCCTGAAGAATGGAAGAACAGGAAGAGACTGTTTAATTACTTAAACCAGAATTAGGTTATATGGTTATTACAAAATTTTCTATTACTCATCTAGCAATATCCATTTAAACTGTAAACTCTATGAGAGCAGGGCTTATGGTTTATTTGTTCATTGCTATATTCCAGCACCAAAAGCAATCCCCGGATCATAGAAGCTGCTCAATAAACATTTGTTGAATGAATGAATGAACTATGTAGAAATTTACTTTGAGGTTTCCTTCCTCCACAGTTAACCCAGTTTGTTTGCTTGAACCTTCTTCAGATGGTGCTTTGCAGTAGTAAGTTGGAAAAGGTACAGAAGGACCTTTAACATAGTATGTAAATCAAGGAACCCTGGAGACCTGGACTCAGGGCAAAGATGGTTGTAGGGGCTACCTTTGGATAATGTACCATTTATCTCAGTGACTTAGCACCAAAATTGCCTTCATTTTTCAGATATCCTTTCCCTAGATCCTGGGGTGTATTATGCTGGAATTTTGAAAGCTGAAATCAGGTAGCCTAAAAGAGACCCTTTTTGACATGTCATCTGCTGCTGACAGTTTAGCAATTGCTGGTCCACTGCATGATTAAAAAAGAACAGACTTATATATCAGAAATTCTTACCTTCTTGTTGCTCTCTTAAGTTCCTATGTAACCCCTCTCTGGGCTTCTTATGCCAGGTTTTGAATCAGTGCCTGGCATCTATTAGGCTCTCAGTAAATATATGTCTGGTCTTGTGACTTGAAAGACCACCTGTCATATCGACTACTTTTCATAGTCTCCTTAAATAGAGAGATATATCAGTAAGAGCAATGGTGGGGAAATTGGAGAAGAGGAATGGAGAGTAATTGCAATTTCATATGTGCTCTAATTCCTGTATTTTTCAGGGATGCTCCTTAGTGTCTCAGATGAGTTGCAACTCCAAATCAACATCTGAAGCAGTTACATAAATGTGCAATGCTAGGACTCAAGAAATTTTAGCACTTGTTTTCTTGTAGGGTAAAGAAGAAATTTGGTGCTGTATATATGTGTGGTTATATATAAGTACTTACACCTGAGATGACATTATTGGTACATTTCTATCTTTCTGGGGTATCTCTGGTCCACCAGCTAGGGAGCTATACTTAGGTATGTAATTCAAGACTTCCTCATGCCTAATCTCAAAGCATTTGAACATAACTGACACTTTGCCAAAAGGGGATGGTGTATGAAGGCAAATGTACTGTCTACAGCATGAATGTTGGAATTTGATTCCTGAAAGGTTTGTAGACAAGCCTGGGAGGCTCTTGCTCTGGAAGCCAGGAAGCATATCATGGGCAATATTTTTAATACTGGGGTTAGAAGTGTAGGATGTGAAACTAGTACAGGAAATGTAGAACAAGAACATTTGGCAACCTTGTACTTCCTGTCTTAAATAGGTGTTCTGGAACATTAGTGGGAGGTAGTAAGCTGAATTGCAGTGTTTTTCTTACCAGACTTCCATACTTGTGAATTTTTTTCATGTTACAGATTTTTTACATTTTATTTTTTCTTTTTATTCTTAGAAAGTTCACCTCCTGTAGTTGTGGTTTTGTGTGTGTGTGCGTGTGTGTGTGTGTGTGTGTAAGAGAATATCTATATTTACTTTCTACATTTGGGTGCATACTTTTCGACAACTGACATGCTATTGTTTGGGCAAGTTATTTATTTTGGACACTGTAAGGTTTCTGATGGGACTATATTGTAAACTTCGTCTCTGAATTGATGTCGAAGAATCAATAATTACTTAGCAGAGGAATAAATGACTTGAGGTAAAAATAACCAAGTAAATCTCCCTCTGTTCAACTGTATATACTGACAGGGAGCATATCTGACAAAGAGAGCCTTAAATGGTTATCATCCTTAAGGTCCTATCCATCATTTGGGTTAACTTTGCAGATTTTCTTTCTTTATTCATTTAGGAACAGATCACCATGAAAGGAGATCAGAACTTGTGGATAACAGTTTGGCAAAAGGTTAGCAGTCATGATATTAAGCAGATTATTTTCCTAAATGGAAGGTAGAATTATTTCCTCCTGATTAGACTATTAGCTTTATTTGATAGCAAAATATTGGTAGATTATTATAGCGGAAAAAGGTGAATATTGTTAACTCTATAGTTGAGCAGTACTAACTGACTAATTCTTTTACAAATTATTCTAAGCACTGTGTCTCTGTTCACTTAAAGATTGTCCCAGATACTAGTCAATAGGATTCAGGAGTCTCATTTCCTAACTAGCAAAAATGTATTGAGCACCTATTTGGTGTCAGATCCTCTTCTAGATATAAAAACAATAGTGAAAAATATACAAAGATCCCTGCTGTCTCTGAGCTTTGAGGTGACAAACACTGAAACATACAAATATCCACATAAAATATTTATTCCTTGTGGGACATAGTAGGACAGCTATGGATAAGAAAAACTGGGAAGACTGCTTAGATGTCCTGGAAGGAAGGTTTCTCTGAGAGGATGAGTTTCGGGCTGAGGCCTGATTAATGAAAAGGCATCCATCATGCAAAGAGCCTAGGGAAGCACAAGCACACACCTCTGCAGCAACAAAGACTAAGTGTGTCGCAGAAACCTAGGAAAGCCTAGCATAGGGTGGCACTGCATGAGATGCGGGGTAAGTTGAGAGGGGTAATCGGGCCATATCTTACAGGACTTACAGGCCCCAGCAGATTATTATTTTAAGAGCAATGGAAATCCATGGGTAGGTTTTAAACATACATATGCTATAAATAGTTTTACTTATTTTGGTAAAGAATACTTTGGCTTCTCTGTGGAGAATGAGTTAAAGGTAAGCAAGAATGGAAGCATGCAGTTAATTAGAAGGGTATTTACTTTTTTGTAAGGTTTTAGTTATGCAAACAGGGTGACTTAGATGATTTTGGCAAAGAAGAGAAAGGACAAATTCCAGAAACATTTTGGAGCTGAAATTAAAAGACAGGATTTACAGGTGGATGGAATATGTGAGATGTTGGGAGAATAGAGATTAAAGCCAACTTCAAGTAGAAAGGGGAAAATGTTGGTACAGGAAAAAAGACATCTGCAGGAGCAAGTCTGAGTGGCAAAAAAGGATGAGATTTAAGGACACTTGTTCTAGCAGGACAGAAGAGAGAATTCAGAGATACGGGTATTTGTATAGGTTTGATAGAAGAGTTCCTTCTTCTGATGATGTGTTTTCTCCATAAACTATGAAGCAAGATCATTAGCTAAAGGCAGGAAGTGAAAGTGGTGAGAGAGCAACTATAAGAGGAAGAAGGGCAGCAATGAAGTCCAGTCAGTTTTAAGAGTGGGAAAGTAAGTTTAATGCAGAAGTAGCATTGCTTGGTAGGGACAGGTGCTCAGTTGAGGCTTGTGATCATGAATATTTTAAAAGAAAGTTAAGCCCGTCTGCTCAGATATGTGAATTTCCTCCCGCCAATTTCAGTAGCTTAGGTACAGGCTCAGGAAAAGCATTTGAATTGAATTCAATTTATATTTTGATACAAATGCAACAGGGAGAGCATAATATGATGCAATGATACAAACACTTAACTAGGGGTCAGGAGACCTGGTCTGTAATACAGGTCAGCTACGTGTAAACCATGTGACCTTAAGCAAGTTGATTATCCTTGCTCTGCCTCACTTCTCTTCTTAGGAGGATAGGAAAGTTGGACTAAATCTTTAAGGTTCTTTTTAGCTCTAAAACTCTGTGATTATTTTTTTCTCAAAAAAATTTTTGATCTCAATTTCTCATTAATGTAGTGCTTTGGTTAAGACTCTGAAACCAGACTACTTGTATTTGGATCCTTCTCTATTGGACTTCCGAGCTGTGTGACCGTTAGTAAGTCCTTTCACCTTTTAGTATCAGAATTTCTTCACTTACCATAGGCATAATATCCCTAGTTTACTGTAAGAATTAAATGAGACAGTGCATGTGAAGCTCTTAAAATAGTGCTCAATATATACCTTACATTACATAAATGTTAAACATTATTATTACTCCAAGTTTATCATCCCTTTGACCATAAAGTAAAACATCTGTTTACAAGAGTGGACACCATTGGGCACCATATATATATAATATCTTGTTTGGGGTGGCAGCCATTAACCAGCTGATATTCAAATTCTTCTTTTGTAAAATCAGGATCATAGTAAATATCTGTCTGATACTGTGTGGAAGTATGTGATAGTACAGGGCTTGGCATATTGTAGGCACTTAATAAAAGTAATTATTACTATGATAGTACCCTTCCTCGTATCAAAATTATTACCTGAGCTTTTGAGTAATAACAAATTCTGTTCATAGTGCTTCTTATTTTCCTGGAGCACAGAAGAGCAACAAGTGGCCCATCAGAAAGACTTGAAAGTAAACAGGACCAGCTACTACACTGGAGATTGGGTGAGGGTAGAAGGGCTAAACAAAGGAATGCATGTTGCTGTTTGTTACAATAAACATAAATATTACAGGTTTCTTTTAACGTTTTAATCTTCCTTTAGAATTTAGATGAGTACCATTGACCCTCACCTGCTTTGAAAGCAGCACCTGTTTTGTTTCCTAAGTTTGAAAACACTTTTCTCAATTTTATTGACTTTTTTAAGAAAAAGAAATATGGGGGATAGCCCCTCATTTAAGTGCCTATATGTACAATTAATTAAACTGCAACATATAAGACCAGAAGAGTCTAGTAGATGTTTTCATCCCAATGTTACTTTCCACGTGGTATTCGTAACAAATATAAACTAGACCCAAAGTGATTTTTTTCTTATCTATTACATTTCCAACAAATACTATTTTTAATTACTTCAGCTTAAATCTTTGTCATTCTTGTGAAATTAATTTCATTATTTTTGCTTCTTCATTTTCTGTAGTTACCTAAATAATGTTAATGCAAAATTTTATCAACTCAAAATGGAAAGTAAACATTTATCTCCGTTCCAATTTCCCCTTTTATGTACTAGTTGAGTATGTACTTTGAACTCAGAATCTGTATTACCTTTATTAGAGCTTGCAGATAAGTCATTATAAATTCTGAACTTTCTTTTTGGATCAGATGCTTTTATCTATTTTCTCTGCTCTAAAAAGATTGTGATAACTATTGTGACCTTGCCAGGATACACTATTCTAGTGGCTAGAGCATTAACTCAGATATGAGGATACCATTCGTAGTTGAGCAAGTTCTCTTCACTTCTCAATCCATGTGTCCTTCAGAAGAAATGACAATGCAGATGAAAGAGACTAAAGAGATCAGCTGTACTTTATGATGACTGTAGTTAGTGACAGCGTAGTGCATTCTTTAGTTGTCAAGAGAGTATATTTTAAATGTTCTCACCCCCAAAATATAAAAAGCAGGTACTGTATACATTAAATATCTTGATTCAACCACCCCACAATATATGCATATATCAAAACAGCATGATGTATAATATAGAATATATTCGGTTTTTGCTCATCAATTAAAAATCAATAAAAATTTAAAAATAAAAAATGAAAAATGACAGTGATAACATCTATCCTATATTTTGCTTGAGGGTTGTAAGGATAAATGAAGTATGGGTGGAAATAGTTTGAGCATAAATACATAAATTTGGTGAATCTTACTCTTCTGGAGTTACTTAGCTATAATGGTATTTGTGGTTTTTAGAAAAATGTCTCCTTCCCAATCAACACATGTATTACATACTCCACAATCATCATCAAACTTAAAGAGATATGCACATGTTCTCAAATATTCTCTTTTAAATTAAGTCCATTTAAAAAAAAACTGGTTACTTCACACTATAAAATTTGATTTGTGTCTATTTAGGAATATTGATTTTCATTCATTAATATTGTCAGATATTTATCAAGTTCCTACTATATGCCATAGATTTTTCTGCTGAGAAAAATCTAATAATCAAGACAGAAATAATTCTTCGCTCATAAGCTTATGGTTAAATAACAAATTGTGAAAGTAGAATACCTAGCAGGAATGCTGGACCTCAAGTGAGGAGTATAGAAAAGATAGAAAGACTTCTCATAAAAGTGACTTTCATTCTAGGGCTTAAAAAATGAGTAATTGTAACCTCGTAAAAGGTGTAAGGAAAGAGTATACAGGGCTGGCAGTATCATTGCACACCTGTGCTGTACTTTGATGTGTGGATCTGTCTACATTTAGAAATCAGCCTTATAGGCAGCTATGTCTATGCCTAAATTTGGTGGAACATCATGGCTTTTCAAACCTTTTGGATTATTAGCTCTTTGCCTGTTTACACTGTTTGAGTGAAACCCTGCCCTGCCATGAACTATTTTTGCTTTTGCACTGCTTTTCTAACACCTAAAAGATAAGTTCTCAATCTTGACTGTTTTATTATGGCCTTCTTGTGAGTCTGAGTTTTGTTTATCACAACTGTAGATAATTCCACATGTGCATTTAATATGAATATCAATGCCTTTAATGAGTTTCTGCATTCTATCTAGGTTAGTCTATTAGTAAAAAGGTCTCTACATAAACACAGTCTTTTTTTATTCACATATGCCCCAGAAAACATGTGTGATTTCCTGATATTAATATAAACTTGGAAGCTATTAGGCTATGTGATTTGGATAGTGATCACTTATTTATAAACCATTGTAAGACCATGTAAATCACTTTCTAAAATCAGTTGAAATCATTTCCCTTCCAAACTTTCTAGGATTTTATTCCTCACTGATTTCTTATGTATGTATGAATTATTTGACTTTAAGAAATTTTCCAATACCACTTGCAAAGCATCAAGCTGCTGTGTCGTGTCTTGCTAGCCTAAAACAGTTTACCTTTTAAAGTTATATCTAGATTCCATCCAAGTACAAGAAAGTTCACTTGGAAAATGGAAAACTTTGTATATAATTAACAAAGAGTCATGATGACTCATCTCACTGGCTTGACCACTGAGCTAATGTCTGCAGATGCTTTCACTTTTGAACCATAGGAAATAAATATTTTAATGATATCCTTGTAGGTTCTTCACAATATATATGATGAAAAATTTTTTTGTCTTTTTGAAACAGGGTCTCTCTATACAGTTCAGGCTGGCCTTGAGCTCACTTTGTAGCCCAGGCTGGTCTTGAACTTGCAACAATCCTCCTGCCTCAGACTCCCAAGTTCTGGGATTATAGGCGTGCACCACCACAACTGACGAAAATTTTATAATGTATAACACATGTTTATTTCTTTGTGTATGTTTCTGTAAAGGTGATAAAGCCATGAATTTTGTACTGTATAAGCTGATGGTTAACAAAACAAGGTTCAGAGTTGACAATGTCTTTACTTTTCAAGTGGGACCATTGATAGTTATGAAGAAAATCTATTTCCCTATTCTTTCATGAAACACTGTATTATAAAATGTGCAAACAGCGAAAGACATGGCATGTAGTTACACTTACCATACAGACTTACTTACCATTAATATTTTCTGTATTTATTTCTGATCAATTAAGGATACAGATAAGGTTTACCAGTTGAAGTTTCCTTTGTGGCATTTCCTCTTTTCCTTCCCAGAGGAATTAACATCCTGAAGTGACTATAGGCCTTCTCAATCCATGTATTTCTGTGCAGGTATAAATCTAGAAGTAATATAGGCACAATTTTGCTGTTTAGAAAATTGATGTCATACAGTATGTAAGCATTAGGGGACTTGATCGTTTTCATTTAACATTACATTATTATAGTTATGTACATTAATGAACATACCTATTTAACAGGTAAAGCCTTTCTTTGATAAATAACTACTTTTCACTGTATTTTGCATTGCATTTCTATTGGTGGGATTTTTAGGTTTTTTCACAGTTTTTACTATTACACAGTAGTCCACTATGTCATTCTTACTTGTCTTCTTGTGCATATATATGAGATGTTTTCCACCTTGAAGTGGTGTTGCTGAGTTGCATAGGGTCTATATTTTCAACTTTACAAAATTGCTCTCCAACATTGTTGTACTACTTCATCCTCCTACAAATACTATATAATTTTTCCCTTTCCCTGTATTTTCCAGCCCTCAGTATTGTCAGACTTAACACATTTTTCTAATTTGTGGGTATGAACTAATGTCTGTCTCTGTTTTAATGTCCATTTTCCTGTTTAATATTGAGATTTAATATCCATGTATGTATTTATTGACCATATGAGTTTCCTTGCCAGGGAATTGTTTATTCATATCATTTGCTTATTATTCTATTTTATTATTAGTCTTTTTCTTATTGATTTGAAGAAGATTATTCTGGATGCTAATCCCTTATGCTTTGTAAATATTATTACCCAGCCTGTGGCTTGCCTTTCACTTTATTTAATGCTGCCTTTGTAGAACAGAAGTTTTTAATTTTAACAAAATTTGTCAAGGTTTCTATTATTTAAATGTAAAACTGTGTAGAAAAAATACTGTGTAAAATAAAGTATTATTTTTACACAAACCTAGCATCCTCATTAAATGAAAATGAAGCAACTTGAAATAAGACACTAGATTATATCGATATAAGTTCACATAAACATGAAAAGTCACTTACAAATGCACAGAAACTATCATCAGTAAAATGTAACTTCAGTACATGATTAATGAAAAACTAAAGAAAGTTATACTAGAAATGTGTATATTTAACAATACTGTGTAACAGTAAAGACAGATAACAAAATATAGCCTCTCTGAGACCTAGAATCAACACACCTAGAAAACAATATCTTGGTCAAGAATACAATGAAGTATGACTCTGGCGAATCAGGAGGGAGCTGACAGGAATATTAGACACTGTAGAGAAGCTGGAGAAATGGAGCACAACACAGAGAAAAAGAAACAGTCTGAAAAGCTAACCCTCTATTTTAAGAGACCTGTCTCGGCCAATACAAAGTAAGCCCACGGATATTCAGCAGTTCTAGGGAGAAACACTAGACTGGGCCATCAGCACTAGCCTCAAGAAAAGCCCAGGGTTATTATAAACTACAAAAACTGCATGTAGTTTTACTCTGAAAACTATCCCTTCTACATGGCAGAGAGGAGTTGTATAAGAAATCCATTACAGCACCTACCATATTTCATAGTGTTTAATCAGGAAATATTTTAGGAAGAAGTGAATTGTTTAAAAATGAGCTACGAGACAACTACAGAACAACTATACTTCAGAGTTTCTGGGATCACATCACAGTGACTGAATGTGAGACAGCCACAAGGGAAAGTTTTGGAGGGTGCAGACTACCCATGGACCCACAGAGAAGTTTTAAGCTCAGGCAGGGAAAGACATTGGGATCCAGCCCTCTGAGTTGAGAAGCCAGGCTGGATATGTATGGATTTTGTTATGTTGGAAACTGCTAGTATTAAGTTCAGTGGTCTTACTAACCCTACCTCCCATCCCCTTTCCCACTACCTATATCCAGCACAGAGACCATTTGATTGCTTTCTCCATATACGAACATGATCAAGAACCCACCTTGGCTGGGATGGTTGCCACAGCCTGGCATGCCATGTAGAGGGACTTCTAGAGCAAGGAGTACCTCACCAACCCATACATCATAAAACTAAGCAGAGAAAGCCCTGATTTGGGGTGCACAAAAGGACACAGAAACTGAGAAAAGCTGGAGTGACTACAGATTTGGAGCAGACACTATTGACCAACAACACCCAACAGAAGAGTTGGTGCAAGATAAAGCATTCACAGCAAAAACCATGAGTTTGGAAACAAAATAGCTCTCAATAGTGACTGTCTATATCTGGTGGATTCAAATACTACAGACTCTGAAAAGAAGTGATTCATTTGAAATATAGAAATTTTTTTTGATTCATTAGTTTTTCTTCATTGAGTTTTTTTTAGGGGTGTTTTCTTTTAATTTTTTTATTTTTAAAAGTATAAAAAACAAAAGAAAACCAAAAGACAACAACAACAAAAAGGAAAACATTAACAAAAAGACACAAAGTAGCACAAGAGCAGTACAATCAAAATTGAATTATAGACAAAGTGACAGGGAATCACCAATGGTTGCTACAGCACACATTGATAACTTCAAAGTGCATGTTTTTGAAATCACATATAGACATACAATCTTGATCAAACAATCATGAACTGTTCCTTACCATAAAGCGACACATGTCAACAGTGGCACCTTATTAGCCATCCTGCATATACATACATAGATACATTTTTGTCGCTTTCTTCCTTTTCTTCCTCCCCTCATCCCACCTGGTCCCTACCTTTGAACAGATTCCCTTCACACCCCCCAATCCACATTCCCACCTTCATATTCCTATACCAGTGATACAATATGTTGCCTGCACATGAACCTCTGATTTATTTCACTTATGAGTACGGTGTCCAACCATGACCATTTGCCTACAAAAGCCCCAAATCTGTCCTCCTTCACAGCTAAGTAATACTCCATTTTCTTTTTTCTTTATTTTTTCTTTGTTTTATTGTTTTATGTAATTCTATTTTCTTTTACTCTTTAATAGGATCCTTTATTTCATTTTTCTCTCCTCTTTTATTTTTCATATACTACTATTGTTTTTCTCTTCCCTACCCCATCAATCTTTACTAGTGTTGCTATTAAGCTTTATTGATCTTTAGATATTTAATTGACTCTGCTGTTATTGAATTTTTTCTATTGTTAATAGTGTTATGGTTGGTATATTTAGTAGGTATTTACTGTATGTCAATATTTGGTTTGTCTGTGTCTGGATTATAATTATAGGTCTCGTTTCTATTGGTAAGGTTAGAACAAAGATAAGTGAGAAAGTGCTAGCATTAAGTTCAGTGGTCTGCCTGACCCTACCTCCCGTCCCTTTTCCCACTACCTGAATCTAGCACAGAGACCATGATTTGCGTAGTATATCCAGTTTGTCTTTTTTAAAATTTATTTTAAAAATAAAAGGGAAATATTAACAAATAGACATTTACAAAATAGCATAAGAACAATACAAACAATACAGAGTTACAGACAAAGTGGTAGGAAATTAACTGTTGTTGTATTATGTATTGATATCTCCAAAGTAGTTTCTTGGGAAAGCAAATAGAGACATGCATATCTGTCAAACAAGTAATCATTAACTTACTTTCATTAAAGCAATAGAAGACAGTAGTACAACTGTTAGCTATCCTTTATATACATACAATTTCCCCTTCTTTCCCTTCTCTTTTCCCACACCCCAGTTGCCCTTTACTCCAATTTGTCTTTGACAGTATTATTCACAATGATTTTGTTGCTATGACCAGGGTAGCATAGTTGTTGCTATTTACTGGTTTTTACTGTATGCCAATATCTGGATTGTCTTTGTCATGAAAAATACTGCAGTTCATTTCTGGAGAACTGAGTGCTAGAGCAATTAGATTGTACTCTTCCTAACTCAAATTAGTGCAGATGATTGCTTCTTGAGATAAAGACAATGGCCTATGTAGTACATCAGTTGAAAGCAGACACTCATTAAAGAGATCTTCATACGAGCAACAAACTCTTTCTACTATAGTTGACTGGCAAATCTTTGTGCATGTGTGACTCCATGTGCGTGCACACACACACACACACACACACACACACACACACACACACGCACACAGGAAACATGAGAAAACAAGGCAACGAAATACTTCCCAAAACTCTCAACTCCACCAAAGCTGATCCATGGGGCATTAATGGGGAGGAAGTCAAAATTTCCACAACCAAATTATATGAAATGATAAAAGAGGAAACAAAAAAAATCAATAAGTTGCTCTGTGAGCTCAGATATGATATAATTAAGCAGATAATGGACTTAATGAACAAAATGAAGACATGAATTACCAGTTTGGCAAAGAATTAGAGTCCATGAAAAAATATCAAACAGAAATCCAGAAGATAAAAAAAGTTCTATTGAATATATGGGTAGCAGCAATAACCAAAGTGAAGACAAAGTGTCAGACCTAGAAGATAGGCCTGATGCAGTTGATCATATACTCAGAGATATCCAAAAAACAAAAATCACATGGAAAACAGATCCAAAAGCTGATAGATGATGGAAAGATTAATCTAAATTAATTATGATTAGCAAAAAATCAGTATACAGCACAAATGTCAAAAAACGTATGGCTATAAAAATAATAGCAGAAGACTTCTATGTATGAGAAAAGAATTTAACATACAGCTAAGTGAAGCATATAGAACCCCAAATAGCTACAGTTAGGCAAGAACATCAACTCATCATAGTCAAAATCTCAGAAATCCAATTCAAGGACAGAATCTTAAAAGCTGTTAGAGAAAAACAACAAATTACTTACAAAATTAAACCCATTAGAATTACATAAGACTTCTTAACACACTCTTTAAAAGGCCAGGAGAGTTTATATAGACTAATATATCCTACAAAACCATCTTTCAATGTTGATGGAGAAATGAATTCTTTCCATGACAAAGAGCACCTCCAAAAATTCATGACCACCAAGCAAGCATGCCAGACAATTACCAAGAATATCCTAGAAATAGACAATGAAGCCAACAATCCCAAAAAGTCTACAGGAATGAATACACTGGGCAGGATGATCAGTTAAGCAGAAGGAGGACAAAAAAGAAACAGCAATAAGACTATAATTCAATGACCAGAATCAATCAGTACCTTTCAGTGGTAACTCTTGGTGTCAGTGGTCTCATCTTCCCAGTCAAAAGACCAGTTGGTAAACTGGGTCAAAAAACAAGTAGTATGCTGTATAGAAGAAACACATTTAATCCAAAAACAAATTCATAGACTAAAAAATTCACAGGGTGGAAAACATTATTCCATGGAGTGGGAGCCCCAAAACAATCTAGTAACTATCCTGTTTTCACACAAAGTGGACTTCAGGCAAAAACTGATCAGAAAAAGAAACTAAGGTTGCTACCTATTGGTTAAGAGAATAAGTCAGCAGGAAGACATAATAATTATAAATATATATGCACTATACACTGCATATCCAACTTCATAAACACTACTGGACATGAAAGGTAAGACAAACATTAAGGCTGTTATAGTGAGAGATCTTAATGACCCACTACTACAGATACACAATTTAACTGCACAAAAAAAATCCAGAAAAATATATTAGGGTTGAACAACACCTTCAAAAAAATTAATAGACATCTACAGAATGTTCCACCAGACAGCAGAATATGCATTCTTCTTGCCAGCACATAGAATTTTTTCAAAATAGATCACATGTTAGCCCATAAGCCATGCTTAATCAAACACATAAGAATCAAAATGATCCTATGCATATTATCATTTTATGCTTCAGAAAAACTAGAAATAAATGGTAAAGAAACCACAGAAATTGTGTGAACTCTGGGAATTAAATAATCCTGTCTTGAGTAATCAATATATATGTCACAGAAAAAAAATTGAGGTGAAATTAGGCAGTTCTCAAAATCAAACAATAGTGCCAGTACAACATTCTGGAACCTGTGAGATACAATGTAAACAATCCTAAGAGGGAAGTATATTGCTATGAATGCCCACATCAGAAAAAAAGCTAGTACGCCCCCTGCTGCAAAACTAATGCTATATCTGAAGGTCCTCAGAAAACAAGAACAATACATATGTAAAGCTATTACAAAGAAGAAAATTACAAAATTTAGAGCAGAAATTAATATATATTAAGACTAAAAAATACAAAGAATCAGTGACTCAAAGAGCTAGTTCTTCAAAACAAATATGCAAACCCTTATCAAAAAGGAAAGAAAAGACCTATATCAGTGCCCTTAGAAATTAAAAAGGCAAAGTCACAACAAACATCACTGCAATCCAGAACATTGGTAACTACTTTGAAAACATGTATGCCAGTAAATTAGTTTAACAGGAAGAAATGGGTAGATTCTTAGATATATATGACTTACCAAAACTGAGCTAAGAAGGTGTAAAAACATTGAAAATCCAATAACAGGCAAGGAAATTGAGGCAACATAAAAAATTTAACAAGAAAAGCTTAGGACCTGATGAACTCACCAATGAACTTTATAAATACTTTTTTTTATTTTAAAGACAAAAGAATGGAGACATATGAACCAGAATAAGCCATAAACAACACCGAAAATACAAAATTATACAGAATATAGTAGGGAATTAGCACTGGATGTTGTATTACATAATGTTATCTTCACATTAGTTAACACAAAAACATTAAAGGAAATACCAAATTATAGAGAAGATAGTAGGGAATTAGCACTGGATGCTGTATAATATAAAGTTATCTTCACCTCTGTTAATACAAAAACGATTGAGGGAAGAAAATTATAGAGAACATAGAAGGGAATTAGCTCTGGATGCTGTCCTACATAGTATTACCTTCACATTTGTTACTCAGTTAGTTACACAGGTGATGGCCCATTTGATCATTCACTTTTCTCCTCCTTCATCTCCATTGCCCTATCACTCAATCAGTCATCTTCCCTGTGACAATAACTGTATCCCTGGGTTTATCTATACCCCTGGACTCTCACCTTGGGAAGAGATATAGCTGCCTCAGACCATACTATAACATACATGGGTGTATACAAACTTCCATGGTCAGAGGTGGAAAAGCACCTGTGCTCACAGCGGACTGCCTGGCTCCGCCCCATCACTGTGCTATGGGTGGGGGCGGGTCCAGTCCGTGGGGTGCCCTCAGCGGGGCCCACAGTGGAGCAGCCGTGGGGCACGTGCCCCC
>PVLD010032284.1:0-14826 GCA_004027595.1 Dinomys branickii
GTTTAAGTATCCTAGTGTTATTTGAATAAAAGCTCACTAAAGTCATGGTAAACAAAACAATTTTCATATTTCTAAACATTACATGTTCTTTCCTATTTGACTGCATTTTAAAAACTCCAGAAACCCAAAAAAAGAACATAAAATAAAAGAAATTAGAAAATAACTCAGTTAAAAGAAAATATTCAATCTTCCTGATCAAACTTAAAATGCCATTGTAAGCTTTTGGTGTAATTATCAAGCAAAACATTTTAACTCTTTTTTCTTCTATTTAGTATGGTTTACTTTATCTGCCTCATGGATAACATAATATAAAAAAGCCTGAAAGACCCTTAATCAAATCAGGCTTTTCATCTAAGGCTCAGATCCAGCCATGGTGTCTTCCCTTAGAGATGAGTCATCAAGATCATTTCACCAGTACAGAAAAACTGTGAATTGTAGAAGAAATTATTTGAGAGAAAATCAAAAGCTTTAAAATGTTGAACTTAACCATAAAATCTGGATTGCAATTAAATCATCACACTGAGAATTCACTTTGGAACATTTTTTAAAAAAAGATGTCAGGATCTGTAATATACTGTACCAGGAACATCAAATGATATGCAGTTATTTTCACTGCAGGGAATAACAAGCATTAAGAGATCTGGGTGACTAAAAATTGTTCGCAATAATTTAAGCATTCTCCTTTTTTCTTTGTTTTCTCCTCAGGAGATTGTTAAAGTATTTATACACATTTAATCATGACTCTTGCATATATTTTATGTTGTAAATCACCTCTGTTGTGAGGTTGGAAAGTGCTGCTATTTTCCATGCTTATAAACTGTATAAAACTCCTTGCATACCTAGATTACCTCTAGAAAGATAAACAGGACATTATTTACTGAGATTTCTTCTGAGCTCGTAAGCACTTTGGCATAGAGAGGGGAGCAGGAAAAAGACTTCTTTTATCTTGATATTCTTTTATAATTAACCTGTGTAACCCATCCAAAAAGAAAAGATAGTCTACAATGAAATATATACACATCAGAATATATGGTGAATGTTTAAATTTTAAAAAGTTTTTATTTTAGAAAAAGGCACATAGCCATTAACCCCCCTCAAAATACTCCTGGCTTGCTATCAACACACATATCCCTTCATTCTCCACACTTTCTGAAGCAGTTCTGAAGTCCTCTGTCTTGAGCGTCTTTACTTAGTATGATCAAAAGTATGGCGAATGTTGCTGCCGAGTGCCACCCTCCAGAAGGACAGGCTCACGGAAACATCACAGTGTGTCCTCAGCCACTTCATTCACCCAGTCTGCAACTGTGCAACTTCCTTCTGTTCCCCAAAATGACCATGAAAGTTTTGATTCAACTCAGGATATTAAGGCCGCCAGGACAGCACAACAGGTAGGTGTGGGTTAGCTCAAGAGAAAGACAAAATTAACAACCTCTGAGATTCAAAGGTCACCCTTTCTCAGGAGCCCACTTCCTACATAAGAAGGCTTCCTTTGATTCTTTCCATGATTATGTTCCTGGGTACCCACCTATCCACAAGCAGCCTTGAAAAGTAAGTCCCTCTCCTGGAGGATGGCACCCAGCACTGCTTGATGACAGCCCAGGGATCTCAGAATATTTGGCTACCTCTCTGCTCTGGAGTATTTCCTCCATTATCACACACTCATATGTATACCACATGACCATGATGGTATATGCAACAAAGTACTCTTGTCATTAAACTACAGTAATACCTTGACAGCACTCAGCATACATTTACTGAGACTCTGCCTGTCAGCCCCTGTATTAAGTACTGGGAAACCTATGGCATATAATTCTTTCAGCAAAATCGACTACCTTCAGAAGTCCCATCATTGGACTTCCTTTACATTATTTCTAATTCTTAACAGATATTTCTATTTTTATTTTATGAATAAGGAAAGGCTGGGAGCATTTCAGCAACTTGCCTTGCACAGACTCTAGTTTGGTAAATAGCCATATCAGAGTTCATTCCAGTCCTCACCTGGCTCCAAAATCTGAGCCCCTTCCACTGGCTATACCAATGTGCTTTCTGTAGAAAATAAACAGGATTCTTTTTGTATCATTTATGAATACAGTGCCACTTTTCTTTTTATTAATGTTGTTACCCAAAAGCTCTTAAATCCAAAATTCCCCACGACATGGAAAAGTAACACTAAAATGTAAATTTAATGAAGGTCAGTAAGTTGGAAGTTGGAAAAGCAAATGCTGAATTTTATAACGCACTAAATTGTTTTACCTAGCTGAAAATTCTATTATTTCCTTTGGTATTCTTGTTTCTTTGACCTTAAATAGGCATCTGGTGAAGAAAGTAGTTTTGCCCCTGCTAAAATATATTAGGTGAGCATAGTTCTTTCACTTTGTGATGAAGGACCCCCAGGAGACCAACTATGTCAACTTCTACCTTGTCTTCACAGTAATGTGAAAATCCCATCTACCATCTTGAATTTGCTCTTTGGAGGTCTACATATGCTAAGCCTCTGCAATACATTATATTAAATATGATTGAGTGTCAGTCAAATGCCATGAACTATGCAGAAGAGAAATTTGATCAGCACATTCCCAGGGAGTTCTTTACATAAAAAACTTCAACCCTGGACACCATAGTTATTTTTCATACTGATGATTTCCTTTTCTATTTCAAATTTTAAGATAAGGGTTAAGAACCTGGGGAGAAATAATATAACTTTGACAAAATTCATGGTAACCTTTTTCAAAGTATTCACATAATAAAGCCCAAATTCTTTCAAAATTCTAACAATGTTTTCATTGTCAACACTAATTTCAGGAAATTCTCTTTCAACTTGGTGTGCAGAGTATCTTACACATGTTTTAAAAGTTGAGGTATCTCTCCAGATTAATGAAACATGTGCAACAGTGTGCAAATGAACAATCACTTGTTTAATGGTATTATTAAAATATACCAAATTGTTTTACATGGGCAAATTTTTAAGCAAGAATATACTTTCAAAGTCACTGAATCCAACTCTTATTTAACAGATACAGAAGGAAGATAATTATGAGAGTATTAGACAGGATTAGCCAGGCAATCTCCTTTGTAACATGTGTTCATTGATATTCATATTTCTTTCCCAGTTTTTCATAAAGCTCTGTGAAAGTAGTATTTCCAACAACATTGGTATTAGGTCTGTACTATGGGTGGGGCACTAAGGGGGCTTACAAGTCCAGAAATAAACAATTCAGATGTAAATAGTGTTCTCTGGAAAGTAATGTACCAAATCCTAAAAGTGCTTCTAACTCTGCCTGGAAGAGTTACAGGGAAACTCACTACACTATCTCACCTGGCATTTGAGGTGGTTGTGAAGACTGGGCAGACAATTACTAGACAGAGACCAAGAGGGGAGAGTATTCTTGGCAGGGGAAGCTGAGACACAAATGGGGAATCAAGGCTTCCTATGAACCCTGTTCATCTGAATACTGTAAGCAATGGGTCATGGGGCCAGGAAAGGGGGAGTCCACCTGGGCTCCTTCCAAAAAACTATGGGGAGAAGTATGAAACATCATGTAAGATCTGCATTTTTGCAATATCTCAGTATATGAGCTATGGAGAATCAACTGGGGAAATATAGAAAGCTCTTCTAGACCTCGTAGCAGTCCAGAAAAATCCACATTATTAATCCCAAGGGAAAGTTATTGGAATTCTAGTGAGTTAATTCCAATCCACCACTTTCAATGCAATCCATGGCTCAAAGAAAGACACAAATATGTATCTAAGATGGTGGGGAGCCCAGGAGGTCCTAAGTCCAGCTAGAATGATGGCAAACCAGAACAAAGGCCTCAGCCCAGGGCCAAGCGCAGGTTTTATTAATTCATGAGGAGAGGAATGGCTCGGGGAAGAGTGACTGTGAGGGTGGTGGGGAGTGCATGAGTGCTGTGGGCTTGGCTAGGTAGGAGGGCTGAAATCACCTCTTCAATATGTAGAAGGAGGAGAATATGTGCAGAAAGAATCATCTGCATAACACATTTTGGGGCAGTATCTAACGGAGTCGGTGCTTCAGCTCTGACGTATATTTTTTTATGCCCTGAGAAGTCATAGCCTTTTATGACTTGGTCTCAGCGGACAGTGTGGCTCTCTGTACCAGATCTCACATACTTCTTGGGAGCCATGGGCGGGGCAACACTGACCTGTCGCCTTGCTTCAAGGGCTACACCTCAGTGCCTTGGCTAGACCCATTTGCATCGTTTAAAGCCAATGAAAGGGACAAGGAAATGTCCTAGCCAGCTCTGCACACATCAGTACATGGAAATAGGCCCAGGTTTAGCCAAAATGGAGACAACTGCTCTTCTTTCAAGGCGAGTCGTCCAGGTGGTCCTCTACAGGGCAGAAGGGTGGGAATGTAGAAGATAGCTATTCAAATTGGACCTATGACGAAAGGGACGAAGGGAAAATCTACTACATGCCACATATAGTAATGCTTTCATTGTAATCCTATGCAGCCACTGGCTGGCAAAATACCTCATGTTTACCAGATTCTCAATTTATAAAAATAAAAGATTATATTAATTTTCTGAATTACCAAGAAGTCCGATAAAAGGTGATGAAATACAATGAATCGTTTCAGAAATATATCACCAATGTTTTATTAAGCTAGATACTAATAATTGAAAATTTTAATTGAGTTCAAATTAGCTAAGTGCTAGGCAGAGCCATATATAGGGAAGGGCCAAATCAGCAAAGTGGGCTGCTGAACAATTACTAACATACAGAAAATGTATGTGACCTTTACAGCCCTTGATTGCCAGGAGATAATAAAATGCCAGGTTGTCAAAATAATATGTTTTCACGTGATTATTACTTCTGGATAGGTACAATTAGATGGTTGAAAATAATGACACCCCATTCAATAATTTCTAATGTTATCAAAAGTGCTAAAAATCATCTTTCTCAGTGGGTTAGCAATCTTATTTTAAGGGCAATAACTACTCTGTACATCAGTAGAAAACCCATCCTTACGATGAAGAAAAAAGAGACCAAGGCCTCCTCCTTAAGCAAGCATTACCTCTTGGTCTCTTTGTTATATGCAAATTGCAACAGCATAGGAATGCCTGCCAGATGTGCTACCCAGGTGTTTATAGGGATCACATGAGATAATTGTGTGAGACCAATTACAAACTATAAGAAAGAAAGAAAGAAAGAAAGAAAGAAAGAAAGAAAGAAAGAAAGAAAGAAAAGAAAGGGCTCTTTAAAAGGCATTTCTTCCTCAGGTGGCAAAGGTGGGATTGTATGATAGATTTCTACCCTCTTTCCTCAGATATCCTAGCCCACAAAATTATATATTATAGTATGTTTCAATGTATATACATTGCATATCCCAATATTTTCAATCTTTTACTTTCTAATAAAATTTACCTTTTTATTTTTAAAAATTCATAATCAAAACTTCAAAATCTACTTTGTTATCTCTCTAAGGATACTCTAGTTTGCTGTGCACAAATTACTTTCATCTCAAATTTCTAAGCCACATTCCCTGTATATAGCAAAAACAGATGAAAAGAAAAATACAAGGTTTAATGAGATTCTAATAAAGCAACAACTACATTTTCATTAGCTTTAGACTGGTTTACAGATGGAGAAACCATTTCCACAAATTAGGTAACAATTACAGCTAACAAAGTATTATCTTTCATATAATAACTATGTGATAAAGACTTTCATCTAATCTTATACTAATACCATTTAATGCTTGGAGACATGCTAAATATTCCAGGGAAACATTTCACTTAAAATACTAAAACTAATTTTGACCATTAAGTTTTAGAAACAATTTAAGCATTCAGAAATAGATATATAAACTGTCTCTTCCTTTTTAAAGTTAAACTAAGTTGAACTCAGAAGTGGCAAGCCGAGCAGTGATTACCCAGGCAGGTCCAGAGGAGGATGTGGCAAGGCTGCTCATGGGTCCCCTAATTTACTGGTAGGCAGGAGTAAGGAGCACTGGGGTGCAACTGCACAAGAGATGACATAATGTACTGTCTGCTTCAAAAAGTGAGAAGAAAGGATTTTGAAAGTTTTCACCATAAGAAAGGAGAAATGTTTGAGGAAACAAACATGTCTTCATCTGATTTAAACATGCAATATAAACCTGCCACAGTGCCTTATTATTTTGTACAATTTTTGTGGTTTTATGTATTAACTCAAAATAAATTAAAAAAAATAAATTTCACTTTAAAAAAAAGTTGAACTAAGTCTGTAATGCTCTGGAAAATATTAACAAGTAAATAATATTTTATACACAACCAGAGAAGAATTACTAAATTCAAGAAGTTGGTATAATGGATATTTCAGTAGGCTGGTGGAAAACATAGTTAAAATACTAACATTTTTTTGTGTGTAGGAGCATTATATCATGTGTCTTTTTATATACTACACAGATGTTTAACTTTATGAAGTTTTCAGTATGTGTTAGCACAAGAAAAACCACTAATTATACATTACTACAAATAATTGCGACCCAGCATTACTGGTTGCTGAACTCCCGTTGACTGTGTTTAAAATACAAAATTAGTTTTTACACAGACGGTACACGCATACACAATGGCCCTCTTTATGAAGCCCTCCTCTGTCATTCCACAAGGGCAGCCCTGAGGCTCCCCAGAGAACAGCTGAAGAGAGGCAGCAGGGAGACGTCCCCTGCTGGGCAGACAGTGTCTGCTCCTCCTGAGGAAGTGGCCAGAGAATGCTGGGAAGCCAGTCTGGAACCATTGTGTATTGTGTAGGACCTCAGGTGAGAAAGCTACATCTTTCTGCCCTGAAAAAGGGCCTCCTGTGAGCCCTCTCATGGACCATTATACTTTATTTCAACCCTGACACGAAGGCTTTGAACTGACAGCTGTCTGTCACAAAAAACTCATCTCAAGCCACTTTTCTCGAGGTCCTGTAGGATTTCTCTGAAGCGACCAACCCTGTCTTAACAAAAAGATCAGTGTGTTCAGGCACAAAGCGAGACAGAGCTGTGAGTGACCCTCTGTGTAATGTCTTGCCACCCAGAAGAGAGATCACGGGATGTGGTCAACTGCACAACACACAGAGGTGCCTAAGGGAAAAGAAAAGAGGACAGGGAGGGGATGTGCCTCCGCATGCTGGGAAACAAGCGCTCTAAGGCCCCTAGGCCTTTTCCCAGTGAGCTGTGCTGATCCTGCCTCCTGCATTCTGTTTACATAAATACAGAAGTGACCATCTCTACTCAACCCCAGACAAAATTAAAAATACAGTGTCACATTGGGTTTCTCTCTATAAAGTTTAGAAGGAACACTTGATATAATAGTCCCAGAGGTTGCCTAACCACCAATCAGATGCCAAAAGGCTAGGAACTTTTCTACAGGTTCTGTGGCAGCAAGTTATGTAACTGTTTTCTTTTCTGTCAGCTTCCCTCCACGACACCTGCCCCCTGTCCAGGATTGGACTCAGATGGTGGCTTCTACCATATCCTCCCTAGCTCATTCCTCTTCCACATCTATTACTCTCAAAGCTCTCAAAGACACAGACACATGTAGGAATAAGATATATGTCTTGCTTTTTGTGTCCTTAATGCAGGATTTGACATGTAGTAAGGACTTAATTGCAATCTCTGTCCTTCTTTGGAGGGTCCCTCTAACAATGTTAGGTTTGGTAACTTGCTGAGCAGGAGAGAATGTAACCTTCAGGAAGTCAGTAGGGTTTCTAAATGGATAGAGGAGGGCAGGGAGGGGGATATTCTGGACTTTAGGGGTTGTTAGTCACAGCAAATCTTCAGGGCAGAGGTTAGTGACATCGAAGCAGGGATCAGCCTGTACTTAATTAGTGAACTCTCTCAGGGATGGTCAGCCCACTGTATCAAAAGAAAGCCATGCTTAAGTAACCTTGAGGAAGAGGAAAGTCTCTAGTTTTCAAGAGAGATTTGCTCTTTGTTAACTTACACCTGTGAACCTAATTCTGCCCTATAAAAGAAATTGCCCCTATACATAGGAAGACAGCCACCATGCTTTAACATCACCACCACCACTAGCTCTCATCTTTTTCAGGCTAAATATTCCCATTGTCTTCTCCTATTATTCCTACAGGATCAGTGTTAGTTGCTTATCCTCAAGGCTCTCCTCAAGAACTGCTTTGCTAGTATTCACCAGCATTTCCTTTAATAGTAAACAAAGTGCCACATGCCTTGCTCACATTTTAATCACACAGTGCCACCACCTATTGTATTGAAGAATAATACTGTTACTAATATAACATTAACTATTCCTGTAGCCTTGTCCTTGATAACCTTTCATCTGTATTCTGAAAGGATGATTGAAAACCAGTGGCATTAGGACCTCTATATGCTTAATGACCGAAGTATTTAGCTGGAGAGGAAGCCACACATAACCATGCACTGTCAGACACACATTCACACTGATGTACAGCTTTTCATGAAAGCCCAAGATTACAAGCAGTTGCCTCAAGTAACTAACCTTGCTGATAGACAACAGGAGTGCGGTGAGGGGGAAGCTGAAGTGAGGAGCAATCTTCACCAAGCTCTTCAGCTTTTGAAAGATGAAGTTCTTAAGCTTTCCCTTCTGGCATAATCTAGTAACCAATTTGGATCTGTTCTATGTGTAACTATCAGAACAATGTCCCAGGAGAACCAGTGTTTTCATATACCTCAAGCAATAAATAAGAGACTTTGTTGAAAATATTAACACAGAGATCATGGGAAAATTTACTCAGCAGTAAACACCTTGGAGATCTTTCAGGGAGCTCAGATTATACAGCATTTCCATGTGTCTGCTTCTGATTACACAGTCTTGTAGATGAGTTTCTGGCTCAATTAATATGTTTTCTTTTTATCATTATGCTGTGACTTACATGTGAATATTATGTCTCATTTTTCCAACTGTAATATGTGTTATTTTAATGAGCTTGAGCTGAATCAACATACCAGTTCAGACCACCTCCTTGCAGCACAGTAATTGAACTTGATCTGTATCATTTCCAACCCAGGAAAACCTACTCATCAGACAGCATGAACCTATGTAGCTTTGCAAATATACTACAATTATATCCTGTCTAGCACTCATATTTCCTATATGTTGAAATAGTATATTCAAATAAGAAGGTTTTTGGCAATCTCATCAAAGAAAAAGGCTGAATGCCTTAAACTATTAATTTTTATTGAACTGAGTCCTATAGTTCCTTGGGAAATGTTTTGTTTTTCCCATAGAAGTTGTATTTGTAGATCTGAAAAACCCTTTGCCAACTCCTATAATATACTGAAGAACTAGATATATTCTTAAATATATGAGAAATAGATTTCTTCTGAAAATTTTCAATATGCTACAGTGAGGGCTTACATCTAGCAAACTGGGAGATGTTGCTTTCCATTAATGATGCAGTGATTGGCTGGTCCAGGGAAGGACCATCATGGCAGCTACAAAGCAGAGAGGGGATATAGCTTGAGAGGAAGGACGGAGCCAGGGACCACATGTAGTACCCAAAGTCACAACTCCATGACCTACTGAGACATACCAAAAATATTCTTTATTAATCCCCTGTGCATTTCTTAAACCAATCAAAGCCACACAATTAACAGTCACACTTACTGTAAGATTTTTATAGTCAAGGACCAAGAAATGCAAGATTTCATGCTCAAACAGAAAGGAACATGAAAGAATTCTAACTATACCTATTTAATCATTAGGAATAAATTATGAGTTTTTAAAAAGTATAACTTATAAAACTAAATAACATAGAAAGATCAATAGCACACATATACACAGGGCATGCGTAGTGTATCACTTTTATCATGTGTAATGTTTTTTTTGTTGGTGGTGAGCCATGTCCACAATAATCATGTGAACACTGACTCTTCAATATGTATCTACCTCTCCTCCTACTCCAGCACCATGGAGATCTACTTTCTTACATTACATTTGTTTTCTGTGAACCAAACTAAATATAAAACTCCTACAATTAAGGGTAGGAACATAAAGAGGATGTGTTCATAAAGAAACTCTAACCTCTGGTGGTTAGTCTTGATGGGCTTGAAACAATCCTAAGACATCAGTAAAGCTCACTTCTGGGTGTGTGTGGGCGGGTCATGGGGATATGACCTCGGTCCCTGGTCCCTTTCTTTCTGGGGTTTTCCCACACTCAGCTTCTTGGAAGCCATGAGTTGAGCATGTTCTCTCCACCATGCGCTCTCTCATGATGCTCCTGCACTGGAGCCAAGTGACCCTGGACTGAATCCATGACACCAAATAAACTTTTATCCTTTCAGCTGCTTATGTCAGGTACTTTTCCCAGCAACACAATGATGAGGAGATGAATGTATAACCTGATGATCCTATGGCTATTAAAGGACAAAATAAGATCTAGGACCTTTTCCTACTGCTCTGTGAGGAAAGCAGGTTCCTGGAGTTATTTCTCACATAAGTCTGCGCTCCCAGAGTAGGTTGGCTACAAGAACAAAAATAAAAGTATGCAATTGCGCATACTTGTAACTAGACCATGAGAATAAATACATGGTGTGTAAAAGTGGTGTTCCAAGGCCAACAACCCAATGTCCATCAACTGTGAGTATTTTCTAATACACATCATACAATTGAATTCTGTTCAGCTACTAAAGCATCAAAGGATGAGACAGCATCACCTGTAAAATATTTTTGACAAAATATATACTCTGAATCTTACTATGACTACAGAAAATATAAAAAATAGAGGAATAAGAGAAATAACAATGTACAATATAATTTGAGAACATGGAACATTCTAGAACCTGCCCTACCTTTTAGTATCCTCAGGTTTGAATCTATTAGAATAGAATTTTCATACTGAAGTGCTTTTAAAATATGGGGGTGACCAGACCATCCTTCTAGAATGTACTTAGATAGGAGCTAGTTGTGACTAACTAACTACTAATAATCTACTCAAACATGTATTTTGCATGTAAGGAGCCCTATAGCATTCAAAAACAAAAGAAGGCCAATTATGATGATGCACACCTGTATTTCCAGATAATTGGGAGGCTAAGGCAGGAGGATCATAAGTTCAAGGCCAGCCTGGGAAATTTAGTATGATCTTATCTCAAAATTAAAAATTAAAAAGGAGTGGAAATGTAACTCAGTGACAGAGAAGCCCTGGGTTCATTTCCTAGTACTACAAAAAGGAAAGAAAGAGAAAAAGGAAAAAATAAAAGTCAATTTTAACTTCTTACATCTGTATTCAATTGTTCCTAACCCGATGATTTCCAAGATAACTGGTTTAAACCCAGGTAGTAAGAAGCAAGGCAAAGTAAAGAGATCTACAGAGGATACTTTCTTTTAAAGACTATATCCCTATTTTACAGAAATATAAGCACTGTTGCTAGTCACTGAACTAGTCTTTCCTTCTTAAAAAGGTGCTATGGTTATAGCAATCATAAAGTCCAACAGTCTACCCTGCAGGTAGCAGAAAACCAACCTAATGGAGAAACTGATAGTTCACACAGTGAGATCATATTTTTCTTTCAAATTTGTCTTTAAAACTAGTTCATCTCTCAATAAAATCATTTTTAATACAAATGCTCAAATTCATACTGACAAATTCTTCAACTACTCCAAAAACTACAGGAATAGCTGATGGATGCTGGCTGGGTTTTAAATCCAGCCCTCAAAATGCAAAAATAAAAGACACCAAAGTTTCTAAAACATCTTCAGGACAAAGTTTCAGGAACAATTATTGTAATTACAATATACTGTATAATACATATTGTGAAATAGGAAGAAAATATTCAAATGGGAAGGGGGACTAGGGAGGGTAGGAGGAAAGAAAGGAAGGTAAAAGAAAAAATGTGAAAAGAAAGAAAAAAGGAAACAAAGCTTTTGTAAATAAGGAGGGGAAGCGGAATTGAAGGAAGAGTAAGAGAATAGGAAAAAAGAATCAATATATATCATGGACAGGTACAAGTTTCCTATGATGAATGTGATCATTATCTGTACCTAAAATGTACCAGTAAACTTAATTAAAAAAAAAAAAATATATATATATATATATACTTTTACTTAGAAGACTATAATTAGTTTTGCTTTTACAGCACAAATATTAAATGGGAAGATTTTTTAAAAACCTAAATATTCTTGTGCATATGTGGGAAAAAAATAATTAGAAAAGGAACATTAAAACTATATCCACCAAAACGTTACTGATTTGAGGTGAAGGATGGGAAAAAAGAACCCATTTTTGGAAGAAATTCTGAGATGACTGTATACTATTGATACAACCAAGAACTATTAAAAAGGTCATGTACTTTTTTCTATTTTTTCCACCATGGCTATCTCACCCACTTCAAATGTTCCCTCTAAAGGCAGTGAAGGGGCAATGGATGGTTTTTACTGACTAAGTGCACTTAGCTGTATGCACTGTGGGCTATACAAGTCTTCACAAGACTGAAATTTACCATGCAATTTCAGCAGAGCATGTAGATTTATTCACTTCAAAGTTTCTATTATAAGCACTGAAAAGCATCAAATTGAAATCATTATAGTAAATTCACATGAATACCATACATGTATCTCTATAGAAGTAGTGGTGAACCTATGGCACATGCACCACAGTGGGCTGTTTGTATCACTGAAAGCTCTAAACGTTTTGCCATCACTTTTCTATATTTTTACAATGAGTACACTCTATCTTTAAATTAATTTTCTCCTTTTATATTATCTAAGAAGACACTAAGCTTGCTGTCTTCTAGATATATCTTTG
The DNA here is from genome assembly GCA_004027595.1 of Dinomys branickii. Taxonomy (NCBI): domain Eukaryota; kingdom Metazoa; phylum Chordata; class Mammalia; order Rodentia; family Dinomyidae; genus Dinomys; species Dinomys branickii. Next base: position 12,730 of record PVLD010032284.1, read on the forward strand.
AAGACTTGTGAACTTTAAGTTAGATGTTATTAGGTTACTTGATTTGGATACCACATGAAAGGCTTTGACATAATCTAAACACTTATTGCCCCTGATTATTCTGGTTACTATTTAAATTCTATTTCTGTTACTCTACTCATGGTAGTGGTTTATATCTAGATGTCCCTGAAAGCCTCATATGCTCGTAAGTGAGGCTTCTGGGGGTGACTGGGTCATGGATATGTGATAATCAGTACACTGATTGGCTTACCACAGTTCTGTGTGTAGGTGGTGGACTTACTGAAAAGGGAAGACCGACCCAGGATGTGTATGGCACCAACCAATAGGTTTGCATCCTGGATGGAATAAAAAGGGAAAGAAGAAGGAAGTCTTCCTAATTCCTACCTCCTGTGACATGAGTTCTTTCTTCTGTGGCATGCTGTCCTGCCTTGGAGCCAGCCAACTATCGATTGAAACCTCCACAAACTGTGAGCTAAAATACACCTCTGTTTCTTCAACTTGTGCATAGCAGTGGTTTTGTCCCAGCAGTGAGAAAGTAACCAAGACAATGTTGGAGCTTTGACACAATGAAGTATGAAGATTACACTTTTAGATAAAGAAAAATATTATTAATCAACATAAGACTAGCATATACTCTGAAATATGTCACAAAGAAAATCAAATGGTATTATCTGGAGGATTAAAAAAAGGAAATTTATATAAAATATAAATTACCCCATTTTCTTCAAAAATGAAAAATATTTCTGTACAGTTCAGTTAGGTAGCTATTATAGCTCAGTTAGTTGCTAAGCTAAAAGCTAATGTTCAGTGTTTAGACCAGACTAAAATGACAATCAAGGGCTTATTTGGCAAAGTGCTTTCAAAGGTTATTTGGATGCTTTTAGGTAGCTCTTACTGCCCAGTGAAACAGCAGGATGCCCCAGTCTAACCTTACACATTTATGTTACCTGTGAGGTACCTGAATTAGCCTTCTGGCTTTAAACATTAGTCCTAGCTACAGTAACCACAGTTATCCCAAGTTTTGTCCTTCTCTCCACGCTCCTCCTCCTTCCTACCAACTCATCAAACTCTCCTTTTGCAGGCTGGGAAACATTCCATTAACCCCAGACATCTCAGCAAAAGTTCTACAAACCTCCCAAGCACTTCCATCTATATTATCCTCATGGAAAACTTACCAGAACTACTTATCAGAACTACTCCTAGCTACGGCATGTTATCTAAAAGGAAAAACAGTGTTCTGTGACCCAAAGGCTTAGAAAACACAACATATTATATTCTCAGTTTGGGAAATTTGCCATATAAATCCCCCAGTAAGTAAATCTACTTATATTTATTTAACTCATTGTGTGTCTAATTTATATGAAGACCCATTTCTTCATAATATCTGTAGAAAAAGAAACAATATTCTGAGGAACACAGTTGGGAGCATTATAATAAAAGAAAGACAGTTAATAATCAGAGATAAAAGACAATTCCAGAGGCGCTCATAAGTAGATTCATGTCAGATGAAAGGGAAAGACTGTAAGAAAGCTACTGGGCTCCATCTTCAGCCTTCTCATGCTCAGGAATTTATGAAAGAATTAGAAAATAACCTTGATTGGTTTCCATTCTATTTTCCAATCATACGAAGCCAAGAGAAGTTGGAAAAGTGAGACAATTATGATTCCAGTAAATTCTGACAAGGTTGGATTTGAGTTTTACACCAAAAAAATGGGAATCTGGTAGAAAAGTATATAAAATCTTAAATTCCACCCCCCAAGAAAAACTGAGCGGGAAGGAATACAGAAGACAGGATGTGGTAGCACTGATAAAAAAAAAAACTGGGGATTTTGATCAAAGCTAAACTCAGCATTAGTTGACAGAATTATGAGACCAGCAAGGCGGCGGAGACGCCCGGCAATCCCGCGTTTCGCGCGTGTCGGGCGAGCCGCGTGGAGGGCGCCGCCGGAAGCGGAGAGAGGGATTTGCTGGGCCCTGGCGCCCTGGGAACACGGACGCCTCGATCCTTCCCGCCTCCCGAGCCGGCGCAGCCCCCCCGGCGACTCCCGACAGAGATCGGCTTGTTAGCGGCGGAGACGCCCGGCAATCCCACGTTTC
>PVLD010032285.1:0-14825 GCA_004027595.1 Dinomys branickii
CTGTGCCCTGTTCTAGGGAGCCCTGTGGGCTGGTCCCAGTACACTCGCAGGTAAGAGAAGAAGCAGACGGCCAAGAGCAGCTGCAGGAGCAGCCCGGAGAGACAGTGGCGCCAGGAACACCTGAGCCCCTCCATGGGTCAGGCCGGCTGCAGGAGAGGGGAGGACAGAGCGTTATGGTTGGGAGTGACCACGGCTGGGGGAAACGTCAGGTACCAGGTTTGTTTGTTTGCTTTTGTTTTTTTAGTTTCTTTTTTTAGTACGGGAATTCAAGTCAGGACCTTGGGCTTGCCAGGCAGGCGCCTAGTGAGCTACAAGGTTAACCCTGGAGATGACCAGCAGGAGTTGTTCCTACTCTAGTTTACAAAGGAGAAAACTGAGAGGAAGTGGCTCATTGCAAAGACACAGCAGAGCTAGACCGCTGTCCATGCCAACCCCGGCTCCAAAGTAACTTGGCCCTAGAGCTGCAGGTGGGGACACACATTGGAAGGTCAGGACTGTGGAGGCTGAGGCAGCAGAATTAGGAGTCCAGACCAGCCGGGAGACACAACAGCCTGTCTGCACAGCCTTGGCACTGCCACCCAGAGGCTCGGCCTTGTGCCCAGCACTCCTCTCTAAGGACTGGGGGCAGAGAGAGGCAGGCAGACTTTGGAATCGACATCAAGGGGCAATTATTGGCATCAAGGCCCACAGAAGGAAGCTGGAGGCCACCCCAGTGCCCACTGGCAAAGAGATTAGCACACTATGGTCTGTCCCTAAGTGTAGCTTCCTTGAGCCTGGACAAGGAAGGGGTCCAGCGCAGGGCTGCGACTGCAACCTGCCAGCGCAGTGCTGGACTTCAAGGCCAGGACAGTGAGGAAGGGAAGCCACACGCAGGACACACAGTGGGCTCCATGGCCTAGGGAGCCCTTCGAGACCCACAGCTGATGCCAGCGCCTTGGGCCAAGGTTGTCGCTCAGAGGTGAGCACTGGGCTAGCAAACAGCAATCCTAGCATGCGGGAGGCTGAGGCAGGAAGATCGTAGAGAGTTTGATACCAGCCTGGGCTACAGTGAGCTCAAGGCCAGCCTGAACTGCATAGGGAGACCCTGTCTCAAAAAGACAAAAAAAAAAAAAAAAAAAAGAAAGGAAGGAAGGAAAGAGGGAGAGAGAGAGAGAGACAGAAAGAGAAGGTGACAGGGTGACAGGACAGGGGCTGGAAGGGAACAGAGAGGAGGAGTCTGGTCACGGCACAGAGTTTCTGAAAACCCCTCAGAGATCGACAGTTGAGGGGCGTCACAACAATCTCTCACCCTCACTCTCACCTTTCACGCTTGAGTTGTGCACTTGAAAGCTGGTAGCGAAATACAGCCTCTGCGGGACCCAGGAACAGACCCACCTGAAAGACAACAACTTCCTGAAAACAAATGGAAGCGCTTCAGACGTCAGCAAAGAGCTGACAATGAAAGCAGGAGCCACAGAGACACCGAAGACAGAGAAAAGCCCAGCGGCCTGGAGCCCTGAGCCTGGCTCTGGGAGGAGGTCAGGCCCCTGTTCTGCCCTTCGCTTCCCCTCCTCCGCCAGGTGCTGGGGCCCAAGCCCCTGGGAGAAGCTGAGCCACAGAGAAAAGCCTCCGTCCGTCCGATGTGACCCCGAACGGGATGAAGAGGGGCAGAAACACCAGCACAAAACCAAAGCCCAGACCCATGACAGGGAGACGGAACCTAACCAGAGAGAGAGCTCAGTAGTGACCGTCTCTCTCCCAGGCGGCGCCCCAGCACAGCACAGAAACAACAGAGATGGGAGCCAGCAAGGCGCCCGGTGCCCCCAAGTCCCGAACTCCCCAGAGCTGTTCGCGCAGGCACAGAGGTGGGGAAGCAGCAGGCAAAGAGTTCAGAAAGCAAATGAGCAAAATGTCCGAAGAGATAAAAGAAGAAATGTAGGAACAGAAGCATCAGATGTGTAAGGACCTCAGAGATTTAATTAAGCCGATGAAGAATTGTAATTAGGAAACATTTGATGAGCGTAAAGATGAAGCAAACAATAAACTAATAGCTGTAATAGTCATTGTAAGAAACACCAGGAGACACGAACGCCCTCTTTGGTAAAGAATTAGTATGGGCAAAAAGATTCCAAATGGAAATGAATGATACAACGAATTCAATGGGAAGCACAAGCAGCCAGCGGGGCCGGCATGAGGAAGGGGTATCAGAGACAGAAGGCAGGACGGATGTAGCCATTGTGGGTTAAACGATGCCCTAAAGTGGACAAGACTCCACCAAGCCGGACCCAACGGATGTAAGACAACAGAACGAAATAAAAATTTAACAACAACCTCAGAATAAAGGTAATCGTGGAGGTGGCTTGAAAGTTATGGTGGATTTATTCCCTTAAAATACAGCAGAAGAATGTGCAAATCCAGGGGAAAAGTTCACTGTTTTGCTTTGTGTCTGGGTGCCCCCAAAGCCTCATGCAGTCATGGGTGCGGCCTGCTAGAGTTTGTGATTGATTCACAGTCTAATGCTGGGATTATGGGTGTGAGCGCTGCACCACCTTGGGGCGGGCAGTTTGAATACAGTACAGGAGGGGAAGAAGCTTGCTGTCCCCACTGCTCCTCCCTTTTGCTCTTGCTGCTTTTGCAATTTCCTGCTGCCATGAACTGTTGCCCTCCGCCCTGTGCCACTCTGCCTTGGAGCCGGCTGATTATGGACTGAAACTTCCACAGACTGTGAGCTAAATAAACCTTTCCTCCTCTAATTTTTTTTTTGTGTGTGTGTCTGTGTGTCTTTGTGAAACAAGGTCTGGCTATGCAGTTCAGGCTGGCCTTGAGCTCACTTATGTAGCCCAGGCTGGTCTCAAACTCGCAACGATCCTCCTGCCTCAGCCTCCCAAGTGCTGGGATTACAGGTGTGGGCCGGTACACCTGGTGCTCCTTCCCTAATTTTGAGTGTCAGGTATTTTGTCTCAGCAATGGGAGAAAAGTAACCAAGATACTACTGAGGTAGGAGACACATGGAAAGTGAACCTCTCCATGATACATTAAAACCAAAGTTCCAAACCCAACAAAAGTGAGAATATTAAAAGTGTTAGAAAAAAAGTAAGTAACCTATAGAGGCAAATTCATCAGAATAACTTCAGATTCTCATGAGTAATGTAACAGATCAGGAGAGCTTAGAGTGAAATTTTCCATTGAAACCAAAAAAGAACACAGTAGTTATCTTAAACTTTTTTTTTTTATGGTACTGGGGATTGAACTTAGGACCTTGCTCTTGCCACGCAGATGCTTATTCCAGTGAGCTATAGCCCAGCCCTAACTTAGACATTTGTATCTTGCAAAATTAGCCTTAAAAATCAATGGCAAAGTAAAGACTGTCCTCAACAAAAAAATTCAGCATTCCAGAAAATAGTTAAACTGGTGTGATGGCAGCACACCTGTACTCCCAGCACTTGGAAGGCTGAGGCAGGAGGACCCTTGTGAGTTGGAGACCAGCCTGAGCTACAAAGTGAGCTCAAGTTCAGCCTGAACTGCATAGCGAGACCCTGTCTCAAAAAGATGAAAAAGAAATTATTCAATAATTAGTGGATCACAGAATAAATCAGGGAAGAAATGAAGTTTCTAGATAGCTGAGCGGCACAGCGCCTGCCTGGCAAGCACAAAGTCCTGAGCTCCGTTCTCGGTACCAAAGGAAAAAAAAAAAAGAATCAAATGACAATAGAAGTGTGAAACACCAAAGCTTGTGGACATAGCAGAGGCAGTTCTCAGAGCAAAGCTTATAGCTATGAATGAGAACATCAACAGAATAGCATAACCCCCGATAAGCAATGTAACGATGCCTCTAAACGTGCTAGGAAGACCAGAAGACGGTCCCGCCCTCCAGTGATGCCAGTGACTGGGCGAGTGCCAGACGCACAACCTCATCACCACGCTTGGGACCATCTGCCAACTCCGAGGTGGCTCTCGTGCCTCTTCCCCTGAGCACAGGCCAGCAGAGGTGAGGACAAACCACCTGACCTGACTGTGGATCAGGAAAACACCATAGAGAGAAACAACCAGATGCTGAGACTGTGACGTTGCGTCCCACAATCCACCTGAAGCCCTCTCCTGAGCTCTTTATCCAGCAGATACCACAGGGCTGATGCCATTTCGTATCCACCAGTGGGGGCAAGGTCATGCATCGATTGGCTTGGATGGCAACCACAGTCTGTGGTGAGTGGACAGAGGGGCCTCTGTCGCCATACACCCTAAAGCTAGGCGGAGAAAATCATGACTGGTTCGATCCCAGACCAGATCTTGGAGAGAAATCACTCATTCAAAAACAGGAATTCCTTCCCCCCGCCCGTGAAACAAAACCCCAGGAACTTTTCCTTTGCCTCAGTCTTTTCTGATTTTTCTATTTCAATCTTCCCTTCATTGTGTTTTGTGGGGTTTGGGGTCTACCCCCCTCTTTCTTTTCGGTTTTGTGAGAAGCCTCCACTGTGCAGCCTAGGCTGGCCTTGAGCTCGCTATGTGCCACAGGCTGGCCTCAATCTCAAGGGGATCCTCCTGCCTCAGCTTCCTGAGTGCTGGGAAAACAGGCGTGTGCCACCACATCTGGGCCTTCCTTCTTTTATTTCCTGTATTTTGCTCTGTTTATTATTTTTCTTCTTTCCTTAAACTGTTCTCTGACACTATTAATTTCCTTTTATTGCTCAGTAAGACCTCCGCCTCACCGTTCTCTCCTCCTTCTCGTACCCCATGATGATTTTCCAAATTTTGCTTCTTCCCTTGCCTGGTTTTTCACTGCCTCTACATTCACTATCATGGCTATTAAGTTTTATGAATCTCTAGGCAACTAGTTAAATTCATGCTCTTGCTGTTGAACACTGTTCTATGAGTGGAGGTAAAGTTTCATTCATGAATATTTAATATAGACCAATATTTGATTTGTTTTAGTGTTCACACTATCATTATAGAGTTTTTTCCTACAATTCAGGCTGTTTCACTGTTTGTCAACATTTAGTTTGTGTATTTGATGCTATAAATGACGCTGATTTTCTCACTAGAGCCAGGGTGACATACCTATTCATCGGTGTCATTGTTATTAGTGGCTATTAATTGATTTTCTTGAGATGCCATTAAAAATAAATAAAAATCAAAATTAATATTAAAAAAAAGAGAGAGGCGCCATTATGTAGCTTGTCTCAGGATCACTGATCCTAATGATACTGTGGGCCACTCCTAAAGAACTGTTATTGAACCAAACACTCTGCAACTTCCTATCTCCAGTAAATGGAGGAGGTCGACTCTCAGGACAGAGGCAGAGGCCAATAGTTGATCGCACCCAGAGGACCTCGCCTAAAAGTACAAATCAGTGAAAGAAGTCTCCACACTGGAAACAAAAACCTCCACTGCGACCAGCACGCCAGCCTCAACACAAAACACCACCCAAACGAAAACAAACCTGGGAAGAGAAGCCAACCACACGCCTCCCACAGTGCCCAACTGCCCCAGAGTTGATCCATGAGGCGTCAAAAGGGAGAAAAGCCACACACCCAGATGATTCGAAATGGTGTCGGGAGGGTAACAAAGCAGATCACTGAGGCATTTAGCAAGCCCATAGAAGACATAAGCAGACAGATATTGGTCCAAATGAAATGACTGTGAATCTTTTTTTTTTTTTTTTTTGCGGTACGGGGGATCGAACTCAGGACCCTGTGCTTGCTAGGCAGGCGCTTATTCCACTGAGCTATATCCCCAGTCCGAAATGACTGTGAATCTATGGAAGATGCTCATTAAAAGCTAACAGAGCTAAACCAAACAATACAAAACATGAATGACCACATAGAAAAGAACAAGTCCATTAAAAGGCTCCAGATAGAAATTCAGGAGATTAAAAATTCTATCAAAAGTATGCATAGCATAACTGATCACTGTGGCCAGGCAAGTGATCCATGTGGAGACACAGACCTGTCATTCCAGCACTCAGGAGGCTGAGGCAGGAGGATCACCGTGAGTTCGAGGTCAGCCTCAACTACATAATGAATTCAAAGCCAGCTTGAACTACAGGGTGAGACCCTGTCACCAAAAAAAGACGGAGAACAAGGAGGGGAGGAGGAGGAGGAGAAGTGACTACTGTGAGGACAGAGTGTCAGAACGAGAAGTTGGAGCTGTCATTATTAACCAATTAACACATTCCTGCTGGCTGGAACCACCAGTGTTCCATGCGCGACTGTCCCAAGGGGCAGCTTGTACCACTGGTGGTACAAAGGGATCAAATCACTTGTATTGGCCTTTTTACTAATAAAATTAAGAAGCCTGTAAATAAACCAAATCTAATTGGTTGCCTGAATTTGAATAATTACTGTCCAAATATAAATTAACATTACTCACATATGGTGGTGCACACCTGTAATCCCAACACGTAAGAGGCTGAGACAGGAGGATGGCCATGAATTTGAAGCCAACCTGGGCTACATAAACAAGTTCATGGCCAGCCTGCACTGCATGGCAAGACCTTGTCTCAAAAAGAATAATTAATACTATTCATACCATTTAAAATTTATTACAATAATCACCAAATATCTTTCATTAAATAAAAAGATATTTATATTTGTGAATTTCTTTAAAACATCTTACACATAATGGCAGTTGATTTGTGCAGAGTGTGCAAAACATCATAGTGCACTTGGCATTTTTTGCAGCCACGGTGGCCCCCATCTTTGCAGACAGTCGTGCAGGTACTGTTGGCAATTCAAGCTGCTGGGATTATCAAATTAAAATCAGAGCCAGCTGGCCGCAAGATACAAATTACAGACCTGTCATGTACGTGCTAATGAGAAATACCTTAAAAACAATAAGAGAGCATGAGAGAAGGCTCCAACAGCTTCTAGATGATTCAAAGAAGGCAGGTGTGGAGGAGGACATTCTTTAGCGACTCTTTCAATGCATTGCCTCAGGCCTGACCAAGCCTTGACTGTTGCATTCTGGAGGAAGTCTAGCACAAGCATTGTAAGCCCCAGGGTCAACACTGCATGCTTTACTGTGACCTGCGGTAAGGATTGGTGACCTGACAGCTGACTGGTTGAGTCTCAGGCCCATGCTAATTGAGCTGTATCATCCTTTCTAAAATGGCTGATACCCTCCCATTTGCCCAGCTGCCTCTTTTGTTCTTTCACAATAAAGGTCACTGAAAACGCTATTCGAGGATGCAGTCCAAGAGGCTGTGAGCCCCCTGATCCCAGAATTTTGTCTCTCTTGTATTTCTTTTTCCTCTTACTTTTCTATTCATCCGCGGGTACCTCGTTCTCAGGACCTGGCCACCCTGGACAGAAACGGATTATAGACCAACAGGCAAGTCTATGATTAATTGGAATTTAGGATTAGGGTTGAAGCAATTATAAAAACTCTGTCAATTAAGAAAAGTCTAGGTCCAGATAGAGTCACTGCAAAATTCTACAAAATAGTCAAGGAAGACCTAACACTCCTTAGACTCTTTGATGGACATGAAAGAGAAAGGGTACTCCCAAAACCCTTTCTGGAAGCTACAAGTACCCTAACTCCAAAACCAGGCAGTAACCCAACCACAAAGAGAACCCTAAATGAATCTCTTCAATGAACAAAGATACAAACATCCTCAACAAACAAAATGCAATGAATCATCAAAAAAATCAAACATGAACACGTAGGCTTCATCCCAGGCATGCAAGGATGGGTCAACATATGCAAATCAGTATGCACTACATAAATAAAAACAAGGATGAGAACCACAGGACCATCGAAATAGACACAAAAAAAGTCTTTGAAAAAAATCCAACATCCTTACACATAAAAATACTGAAGAAAATACATACTGAACGACCTTATCTCCATGTGATAAAAGCCATATTAAATAGAGAAAATTGAAAGTTTTCCCTCTAAAATCAGGAACAAGTTAAGGATATCTATTATCACCACCCAGTTGATCATAGTACCCAGCACATGAGCAAGAACAATTGGGCAAGAAAAAGAAATAAAGTAAAGGATGTGTATAGGAAAAGAAGTTACATTATCATTGTTTGCAGATTCCCTGATTGTCTATATAGATCCCCCAAAAAACCCACCAAAAGATTCTTAGAATTAATAACAATAGCAGGTTACAAAATCAACATGAAAGTCGATAGTGTTCCTGTACACTAATAATGAACCTACTGAGAAAAAAATTAGGAAAAATACTGTTCACAGGGGGGCTGGGGATATAGCTCAGTGGAATAAGTGCCTGCCTAGCAAGCACAGGGTCCTGAGTTTGATCCCCAGTACCGCCAAAAAAAAAAAATACTGTTCACAGTAGCACCAAGAAAAACTAAATACTTAGGAATGCACCTAAATAAGGAAGTAAAAGACCTCTACAATGAAAATGACAGTATTCTGAAAAAGGACATTGCCGTGCACATCAGAAAATGGATAGATGGCTGGGTGCGGTGGTCCATGCCTGTAATCTCAACACTTGGGACGCTGAGGCAGGAGGATCTCTTTGAATTCAAGGCCAGCCTGGGCTACAGAGTGAGTTCAAAACCAGCCTGAGCTACATAGCAAGACTCTGTCTCAAACAACAGCAACAGCAACAACAGAAAATGGAAAGATGTCCCCCGTACCTTGATAGGCAGAGTCAATATGTCGAAATGGCCACACCACCAAAACTGATGTACAGATTTGACACAATCCTTCTCATTTTATTTTATTTTGTTTTATTTTGACACAATCCTAACTAAAATATCAACAGCCTTCTTTACAGAACTGAAGAAAACAATGCAAAAATTTACACGAGAACAGAAGTGGCCCAGAATAACAAAAGCGAGCCAGGGTAACAAGAGCAAAGTTGGAAGGCACCACAATTCCAGGCTTGAAGTTATATCACAAAGCTATTGTGATAAAAACAGCATGGCACCAGCACAAAAATAGACATGAGGGTCTGTGGAGCAGAAGGGAGGATGCAGAAACAACTGCAGACACAATTAGCTATATGATCTTTGACAAAAGGGCCAAAAACTTTAACTGGAAGTAAGAAAGTCCTTTTAATGAATGGTGTTAGGAAAACTGGCAGAAGATTGGGTCTAGACCCATCATCTCTCACCATTTACTACACTAAAACAAAAATGAACCAATAACTAAACGTTAAAACAGAAACACTTAACCTGCTGCTTTTGAAGTCATAGGTGTAGGTAAGGACTTTCTCAACAGACCCCGAGTTGCACAGGAAACACTACTGAGAACCAATTAATGGTATCACATAAAAAAAAATTTGAAGGAAAGACAATATACACAATGGAAAAGAATTAAAATATTAGACGCCCTGTTACAGTTTGTGTCTGCCTGTCCCCCCTAAGATTTATGCAGTCATGAGTGTGGCCTTCTAGGGCTTATGACTGATCCATGGTCCAATGCTGGGATTATGGGTGGGAGTGCTATCCTGCCCAGGGGCAGGTAGCCTACAGACAATATAAGGGAGGGAAAGAGACTTGCTCCTCCCTTTTGCTGTTGGTGCTTTTGCTGTCTTCTGCCGCCACGAACTGTTGCCCTCTGCCACGTGCCACCCTGCCTTGGAGCCAGCCGAGTATGGAATGAAACCTCCACAAACTGTGAGCTAAATAAACTTTTCCTTCCTTAATTCTGGACATCAGGTATTTTGTCCCACCACCAAGAGATAAATAACTAAGACAGAATTTGGTACTGGGAGTGGGGCCGTTGCTGTGACTATACCTGACCATGTGGTTCAAGAGCCTTTGGAAATGGCTTGTAGAAAGAGTTTGGAAAGGTCTGGAGATGTCACCTGAAAGAAAAGCACTAGAACGCCTTTGGCTGTTCTGTATTGGAGATTTGAGTCAAAGCCCAGATGACCAAAACCTGTTAGAAATCTTGCTGGTAAAGACTGGGCTTGGGACGTTTCTGCTGGGAAGAAGGACTCCATTGGTTGTTGGACCCCAGACAATCCATTTTATGGCTTGGCAGGAAGTTTGTCTACATTTTGCTTCTATCCAGAGACATTGCCTGAGACTGAGATTAAGGACAGCGGACTGATTAACCTGGCAGAAGAAATTTTAAAGCAGCTGAATGATGAGGCAGTGGCATGGCTATTGTTGCGGGCTTTTAGCCAGATTTATGTTAAAAATCAAGAGCAAAGAGCCCAAAAAATGATTTAAAATGTTGTGTGTGGCCAAAAAAAAAAAAAAGCTCCACTAGAGTTGTAGACTGCAAAGATAGAGATGAGGAGGTCTTGATTGCTAAGGAAAAGAAAAAAGATGGCCTGCAGGCAACATGAGGAGCAGAAGGCTTTTGCAGCCTTAAACCTGCAAAGATAAAAAACTTTGCTTTGAGGAAAAAGCCACAGAGCACCATGTTTCAAAATGGCAGCAGCACAAAAAACTTGCTCCTCAGAATGAGATTCAGAATGTCCAGTGATCCAGGCATGATGGCCAAGAGAGAGAAAAGGCGGGCTACTGCTCCAGGTGGCAGCAGATATTGGCACCATCCACGTGGCATTGGCTCTAGGCACGTACAAAATGCAAGAGTTCTGAGGCTGAAAAGGCTTCCCCCTCGATTTGAAGCGGCCTGGGAGGCCGGGCAGTGCACCCCTGACGGGGAGTGTGTGACGCTATGGGCTAAATCCTAAAGTGCAGTACATAACTCAAAAGTTTAAAAAAGCCAGAAATGTGGATTGTGTGAGAAAAGCTGCAAAGCCAAGCCACAGGAGCTACGACCACCCGAAGTGCCTCGGGCAGAGCTACCCAAGGCCACTGGAGCTCACAACTTACCACAGATTGCTTGCGATGTTCCATATGGAACCACAGGACTTAAAGTTTGCCCTGCTGGATGTTCAGCTTGCTTTGGTCTCAGTGCTCTGTATCCCCCTGTTTGTACCTTTTAAAATGATAATGTCTATCTCTTGCCATTAAATGTTAAAGGTGTTTAACTTTTCATTTGTACAGGGCCTCACAGCTAAGAGTTTGCCTTAAATCTCAGAGGAGACTTGGGACCTGGACTCTAGCAATGCTGAAACTCTTAGGACTTTGGCAACGCTTAGGGATAGACTAAAATGTCTTTTGCATAAAGGGATGTACATGAGTCTTTGGGGGGGCCAGGGGCGGAATGTTATGGTTTGCGTCTGGATGTCTCCCCAAAGCCTCATGCAGTCATGGGCGGGCTTCTAGAGTTTGATCCTTTGTGCGATGCTGGGATGATGGGCGTGAGTGCTGCACCCGCCCCGGGGCAGGGAGTTTCCACACAATCTGAGGGAGGACAAGAGGCTGCTCTTCCCTCTGCTCTCCTCCCTTTTTGCTTTGTTGCTTTTGCTGTTTTCTACCACCATGAACGGTTGCTCTCTGCCATGTGCCACCCTGCCTTGGAGCCAGCCTAGTATAGACTAAAACTTCCACAAACTGTGAGCTGAATAAACCTCTCTTTCCTTATTTCTAGACATCAGATATTTTGTCTCAGCAACAAGAGATAAATAACTAAGATACCCCCCGCCAAAATAAGAGACTCAGTCAGAAAATAGTGAAACGGCCTTTTGGCCAGAACCGCCATCTTCCAGTAATTTGCCAAAATGACAAACACAAAGGGAAAGAGGAGGGGAACCCGGTATATGTTCTCTAGGCCTTTTAGAAAACATGGGGTTGTTCCTTTGGCCACATACATGCGAATTTACAAAAAGGGTGATATTGTAGACATCAAGGGAATGGGTACTGTGCAAAAAGGAATGCCACACAAACTCTTCCTGGCAAAACAGGAAGAGTCTACAATGTTACCCAACATGCTGTTGGCATTGTTGTAAACAAGCAAGTGAAGGGCAAGATTCTTGCCAAGAGGATTAATGTGCGTGTTGAGCATATTAAGCACTCAGAGAGTCGAGATAGCTTCCTGAAATGCATCAAGGAAAATGATCAGAAAAAGAAGGAAGCCAGAGAGAAAGGTAGATGGGTTCAGCTGAAGCGCCAGCCTGCCCCGCCCGGAGAAGCGCACTTCGTGAGAACCAACGGGAAGGAGCCTGAGCTGCTGGAACCTATTCCCTATGAGTTCATGGCCTAACCTGGGGGTGGAGTGCTGCCATTCAGTGCCTGAGTGCAGCTCAGTGTTCTAGGCCCTTCTTAAACAGAAGAAACCATCCTGTGTTGTGAGGGTGGTTTTCTTAATGGAACAGAGTGTTTGGTGCGTTTACCTCACAAATATCTGGAGCAGATTTTCATTGCACCTAGTTAATTGTGTCAGGTCTTTCCTCCTTGGGGTTTTCCTTGCAGAAGGGTGTTTCTGGGGTATTGTGTAGCAAGATAGCCAAAGAACCACATATTTATGAAACACTTACATTGGCTGAAAGATCCTGTAAATCACCGTGGGGAAAAAAGATGTAGCAAAATAAATGGAAGTCACTGCAGTTAAGTAAGTAAAAGTCCATTTCAGTTAAATAAATTGTTCAAAGCACCTATGTGAAAAAAAAAAGAAAAAAAAAGAAAATAGTGAAATGAACAGACAAGTCATAGAAGAAGTGTAAAAGGCCAACAAATACATGAAGAAATGCTCAACTTCACTATCCATTAGAGAGATGCAAATTAAAACAACACTGAGATTCCATCTTACCCCCAGAAAGTATGGTTATCATCAAGAAATCAAATAATGAGTGGCCGGCAGATGAGCGGATGAAGACAGCGGGCCATTTACTCACCATGGAGAAGTACTGTGCCGTAAAGAGAGGCAAGTGTACGTCATCTGTAGGAAAACGAACATCCCCTGACACCTTAGTGTTCAGTGGCATAAATCTGATGCACAAGCTTAAATATTGGATGCTGTTCCTTCTGTGAGAACCTCAAGTTACAAAAAGCAAAACAAGAATGGATAATAGGAAGTGGGAGCCGGCTCTTTCTCAAATGGGGCGCGGACTGAGCGTTGGAGGGTGACGGAGGGGATGGCAAAAGGAATGCAGACGCTTTTAGTACAACGCCATACCAGGAACAGAAGGCTGAGATGCTGACAGGTACTGATAAAAATTAAAAAATAGAAAGACAAGTAGAATCTAAATCTGAAACTAACAAAAGGGAAGAAATTAGAAATAGCAGCGATCAATAAAATTGAGACTAAAAAATTACCAAACATCAGCGAATAGGAGTTGATTTAATACCAGGTGTAGTGGCGCCGGCTTATAACCCCAGCATCCGGGAGACTGAGGCAGGAGGATCGCTGGGAGTTCAAAGCCAGCCTGGGCTTCAAAGTGAGTTCACCGCCAGCCTGAACTGCATAGGAAGACTCTGCCTCAAAAAAACAAAAATGCCCTTGACATCCATGCGGCCCCTCGCCTGTGGCGGCTGCCCCCAGGAGAGAGTGCAGGCCTGGACAGGGCCTCCGGCAGGGTGGACTGTGAGGCAGGAGGCCTGGGCTGAGATGTCAGCCAACCCTGACAGCAAAATATTGTTCCTAAAAACAAATATTGTTCCTGCTTATTGTGGAGACAGGGTCTCCGTAAGTGGCCCAGGTAGACCACAAACTGGGGCTCCTTTTGCCTCACCCTCAAGAGTGCTAGAAAGGGCTGGGGATACAACTCAGTAGCACAAGGGCCTGTCTGGTGAGTACAAGGTCTTGAGTTCGATTCTTGGTACAGAAAAAAAAGCGCCAGAAAGATAGGCAGGCACCATCAAGCCTAGCTAAAAGTGGCACTTGGGTAGGACCCCACGGGGAAAGCCAGACATGCACAGACACACACACACTCACACAGTCATTCACATGCACACAACATTCCCAGCACTCTCCTCCCATCAAGCGGAACTAGGGACCCTGACCTTGGGAAGAATGAGCAGACCCGGGAGGCTGGGGGTTTCTAATCTAGAGCTTGGTCGGGGGGGGGGGGGGGGGGGAGGTGACACCTGTGTGTCCAGGGTTGGCAAAACCACGAGGTCCTCAATCCCCTTCCTCACCCCACCCACCCGGCACTCAGGGAGACCGCAGCGGGTCCCAAGGATGCTGCCCCATTCCAGGCCTTTCCCTGCGACTCGGACCCGCCGTCCTTGGGAGCAGCTTGGCCACTGGAAGAGGATGAAGCCAGCAGATGGGCAGGGGAGGGCAGGCCGGGCCTGTCCTTGAGGGTCCCAGGCACACTGCAGAGGGCGGGAATCTGCCGGAGAGCCCTGGCCTGGGGGTATGGCAGGACCGCTGCTGCCCGGGACTCTGAGGGGGAACAGGAGAAGAAAGGAGGAAGTGGGGCCCGCAGGGCAGCACCTGCCCAGCCCTCTGCCCTCTGCACCCTGCGACAGGCGAGCAGGATGGGCCACTGTGTTCGCAGCTGGACTCTCACCCAGAAACCAGCTGACTCACTAGGGATAAGAGGTTGTAAATGCGATCAAAGGTTTGCTACTGTGAAAGGATGGGGCTCCCCAACTTTTCGGCACCAGCTGCTGGTTTTCTGGAGGACAGTTTTCCCATGGAGCAGCAGGCGGATCGTTTGGAGACCGAGGCCACGCACCGACTGCTGCTTTTCCTGGGACAGCTGGAGGCGCATGGGGCCTGGCCGGCGGCTGTCACCTCCCGACTCCCTTGGTCCCCCTCACTCTCCTACCGTGGACGGGACAATCTGTGTCACTGTCCTCCCTGGCTATCTGGCGGCCACTGTCGTACAGTACACTGCAACACGGCGCGGTCCACCATCAGCCCAGTGCCCACCCCTGTGCGGCCACTTCAGATGCCGCTGCTGCTGCTGCTGCTGCTGCCTTTCGAAGGAGGGAGGGGGCGCCACAGCGCGGCTGAGAGCAGTGAGGGAAGGATCTGGGCCCAGTGTCAGCAACCCCAAGCCCCACAGCTGCCCTTCCAGAAGATTCCCTGGCTTGAGCTCCGCCCCCTCACTGGCCATCACCATG
>PVLD010032286.1:0-14824 GCA_004027595.1 Dinomys branickii
GCTAGCATTACTCTTTCAGGTGAAATCTCTGAACCTTTTCAAACACTTCCCACAAGCCATTTCCAAAGGCTCTTGAACCACATGGTCAGGTATAGTCACAGCAATGACCCCACTTCTCTAATACCAAATTCTGTCTTGATTATTTTTCTCTCATTGCTGAGACAAAATACCTGACACCCAAAATTCAAGAAGGAAAGATTTATTTAGCTCACAGTTTGTGGAGGTTTCAGTCCATACTCTGTTGGCTCCAAGGCAGGGTGGCACATTATGGAGGGCAACAGTTCATGGTGGCAGAAAACAGCAAAGCCACAAGAGCAAAAAGCATGGAGTGGCATCAAGCAGCATCTTTTCTTCACTTACACTGTATGCAAACTACCCACCCCAGGGCAAGTGTAGCACTCACACCCATAATCCCAATATTGGACCATAAATCAGTCATAAACTAGAAGCCAGCCCCATGACTGCATGAGGCTTTAGAGGGACATCCAGACAAAAGCCATAACAAGGCAGGAAGTCCAAGATTAGGGTGTCAGTGTGGTCAGATTCTTTGTGAAACCTCTTTCCCTGGTTCAGATGGATAGATTCTCACTGTATGCTCATATGGGAGAGGGGAGGGAGGGGAGGGAGGGGGAGAGAGAGAAAACTCTTACTTCTCTTTTTATTATAAGTATACTCACTGATCTCATCAAGGGCTCTACCCTCATGATTCCATCTAAATATAGTTACCTTCCCAAAGCCCTATTTCTTTTTCTTTTTTGTCTTTTTGAGACAGGATTTGGCTATGCACTTCACGCTGGCCTTGAGCTCACTTTGTAGCTGAGGCTAGCCTTGCAGTGATCCTCCTGCCTCAGCCTTCCGAGTGCTGGGATTACAGGCATGTGCCACCACACTTGGCTTCCAAGGCCCTATTTCTAAATACCATCACACTGGCGAACAGGCCTTCAGAAAATAAATTTGGAAGGGACACTAGCATTTAGTCCATAGCAGCAAGTGAAAGAAAGTAACAAATGTGTAAACCCAAGGGGGCTGAATTAAGTGTTTCCATCAAGTCCGGACTGGGAGACATGGGGCAGCACCATTGGAAGCTGCTAACGAGGCTTTTCTAGGACAGGAAAGAGATGCACACAGGAGTAAGAAACATAGGAAACGGAGGTGCCTCCTTTCACTCAAGCAGTGGTACAGGTGGCAAAAGAGCCATGAATACTGGAGGAAAATTGGGGCTGGTGAGATTGAAAGGTAGTGTGTGAGTCATACTATTTTATCTTCCTCTAAACTGAGATAGAAATACCAAAACTGTGCACAAATTGCCCAATGTGGTGGTACATACCTGTAATCTCAGCACTCACGAGGCTGAAGCAAGAGGATTGTTGAAAGTTCAAGGCCAGACTGGGCTATATAGTGAATTCAAATCGAGCCTGAACTATGTAGTAAATGCCTGTCTGAAAAAACCAACCAAACAAAATAAAACAAAAAACCCAAAAGTGCAAAAATCACAGCTATACAGCTTCATGCACTTCTACAAACAACAGATCTGTACCACCAGTACCTAGACCAAGAAACGAGGAGTGTAGAAGCCCTTGAGGATTCCCTCCTTTTGCTGCTTATGCCTAACAGTGATGGATAGACTCCCTTCTAACAACATAGATTAATTTGATCTGTTTTTGAACTCTATATAAATGGCACCATACAATAAGTCCTCTTTTGTGTCTGACTTCTTTCACTCAGTATTTTTGTGAGACTCATCCATATTATTGCATCTTATTCCCACTGTTGAATGTACAGTGTTCTACTGTATATACTAGTTACTTTCTCATTGCTGGGACAAAATACCTGATACTCAAACATTAAAGGAACAAAGGTTCACTTTAGCACACAGTTTGTAGAGGTGTCAGTCCCTAGTTGACTGGCCCCAAGGCAGGGTGGCATGGCAGAGGAGAAACAGTCCATGGCATGGCAGGTAAGAAGCAGCAGCCTTTCTTCTGCTTTCCATTTTTATTCCACCTAGGCTACAAGTTTATTGGTTGGTGTCACCAACCAATACTGGATCTTCCCTCTCTTCTAAATCCATCATCCACACCCAAAACTGTGCTAAACCAATCAATGGACCAATCCAGTATCACACACCCATGATCCAGTCACCTCCCAAAAACCCCATGAGCACATGAGGCTTTGGGGGGACAGCTAAATACAGTATAAGCCATAGCATATTGTATGAATAGGACATGCTTTCTCTCTCCTGCAGATAGTCATTTAAATTCTTTCCATTTTTGTACTATAATGGCTATTTTTATATGTGCCCTTTCAGCAAATATATGCATGCATCTCTGCTAGGTAGAGAATTAGGAGTGGAGTGGCTGGATAAGGGATAACTTCAGTTTTAATACTTTCAAACAGGTTTTCAAAGTTATTGTACCTGGGAGACACTTTTAAGAGTAAATGAATTTGCTAACCAGGTAAGATACCAGAATAACAGAACCAGGATTCTCCCAGGTAAACTGGACCAAAAAATGCCCCAAGCATGGAAGGCCTGTCAATCCATACACTGTCTAAAAACAGTGGACCTGACCTGAGGCTTGGGAGAGCATTCTTGTAAGCATGTGAGCTCCATAAAGCTGAGAAGCTGCAGATGTCCTACAGTAAAAGCACATAAACTAACACCTTTTCCCCCGCAAAGAAGGAGCTCTGGATACTACCTTCTGCTTAAACTCTTTTTTAAAAAAATCATTTACGACTATTCGCTCAAACATCTCCTTCTCAAGCCTTCTTCACAGAAGTCAGTTGGAGCTGAAACTCTTGGCAGGTCCCTGAACTGCACGGCTAAGAAATTACATGCCGTGCACATCTGCAGCAAGGAACGTGAGGCTTTCTACGGGAGATTTATCGCCTCCCTCCCCTTCTCCTTTTGGAAGCATTCTGGATGCTATTCCTTGTGTTTAGCATGTGCCTCTGGCTTATCACCACGGTAAGTATAAAAGCAATTAATTTTTCCCCCTTTTGGAAAGCGGAAGTTTTAACCGCACTTGAATACCATTTGCATTTCTGATTTCTATCAAGTTCACACTTCCAGCAAAGAGAGTCCTGCTGATATAATTTGTTTTTTTTTTTAATTGCATATTCTCTGGCAGGAAGTTGCTTCTTTTGCCTCCAAAGAAGAACACACATACACGTTGGGAGGTGCTCAGCCCTCTACCTCTCCTGCAGGTTAAAATATATTATTGGCAATAGACAGGCAAGACAGGTATGGGTGTTGGAGCAGGACTCTCCTGTATTTTTATAGAGATGTTGACATATGCAGAGTTTGGGTAATTCCTTGCCTGATTTGGGTGAAGTGAGCAGATTTTGAGAACCTTGACTTTGTGCTTGGTTGTAATTTGCTTTTCTTTTCAGAGAAATATTGTCAAGATGGACCCGGTTAATTTCTACTCACTTTGCACTCATGAAGACCCCTCTGTATTGCTGTTTTATATCATTGTTTATGTGTACAGAATATTTTAGGCTGGGAGAAAACATGTGCTTTGGTGATCTGCTCATGTTATAGGAAGGAGTGTATGGTAGACTGAATTAATGATCCCTGTGCTTCACCCCACACCAAGCCACACCCTGGTCACGGCACACCCTGAGTGGGACATACTTCCCTGCCTTTTGATGGGAGACATGGCCAAGTAACTTGCTTTGGCCAGTGGGATGGGATGTCAGCGGCTCCTAAGTCTAGGCTTTAAGAGGCCTCAAGAACTTTTACTTCCTCCTGGTACCTCAGCTATTCTATGATTCCTCACTGCTATCTTAGCCCATTTGTGCTGCTGTAACAGAATACTTGAGACTGGATAATTTATGAAGAACATAGCTATATTGCTGTTGTATCTCTGGAAGCTGGGAAGTATAAGATCAAAGATATGACCTCTGCTATGGGCCTTCTCATATGGCAGAAGGCAGAAAGACAAGAGAAACAAACTATTTCCTCCTGTGGCAGAAAAGCAGAAGACAGTAAACCTATTCCTACAAACCCTTTGATAGTGGCATGAATCCATTCATGAGAACAGAGCCCTCATGACCTCAACACCTCCCCAAAGTCCCCTCCTCCCAGCACTGTTGCACTTGGGATAAGATTCCAGCACATGAATTTAGAAAGCAGTAAAAGCATTTACACCATAGCATTTGCCTAGCTGGCTGGTCTGAGGAGGAGAGACAGGTAGAACAGGGTTGGTTGGCCAAGACCGCATCCTGTGATATGGGGCAGAACTGCTACAGCTGAAAGCACTGTAGCTCACCAGAGCCCAGGCTAGATCAGCCAAGGCTCAACTGTCCCCACATCTGTAGCTTTTTGTGTTATTACTGTGGACTGGTGGGATGGGGTATTCTTATACACTTTGCTAACGGATGGAAATATCTAGGCCCAGAAGGGAAAAGTGACTCCTCCATTGTCACACAGCTGGCTCATTGTATCAAAAGCAAGATTAGAACACACATACCCTATTCTCAACCCTGCAGGTGTTACCCCAGGATTTCCACACACACATAAAAGATACTGTTTGGTTGTAGGTCTTGCAGCTTTTGAGAAATATAGCTTGTAAAAACTCGTTGAGAGAAAACAGATGAAACTTTAGATGGCTCCAGGGATTAATAATGTAACAGGGATTGTTCCACTTCTGGTTTGAAGTGAATCTGAACTGGCTGTTCTCCCCTCCCCTCCTCCTTTCTGACAGCTGTGGAGTTCCCCAGGAGGAAGGCTTTAATGGCTTGGGAGCTGCTCCAAAGAGCATCTGCAAGCACCATGGCTGGGGTAGCCCTAGAGACCAACAAGGACTGGAGCTGGGATTTGGTCCTTTTCTAGACAAGCAGGAAGTCCGAGCCCCAATCCCAGAATCTCAGACTCAGGCCACCCCATGAAAGAATCATGGGGAAATCAGCTGCCCCACACTCACCTCTCTCCCTCCAAAGAGGGAAAGTGCCATGTTTAAAACTCTTTCTACTGATGGCCACTGGCCCTGAAATGCCATTGTGTATGTATGGGGTGGACATGGAGAAGGACAGGAGTCACATGAGCCCCTTTATACAGGCCATCACTCTTTTCAGGGGGTACTCCTCATTGTCCTACCCACCTTAGATCTGCAGAGGATTTCTGGGCATGAATGCAATGGTTGACTGAATTTCCATGTGTTATCTTTTCTTACCAATGACTGCATGGCTGCCTGTATCCTGGCATAACTCTGTAACTTTTATCACAAAAAAGCCTCTCTTTTCTTTACCTTTAAAACTCTTTTGTCTTGATATAGGCTTGTGGTCCAGCCAGAGAGTGTGTTTTAAAAATAGAGGAAACATACTATATCATATTCAAACTGTGTCTGATTTCTTTCACTAAAAATTATATTGTTCAGGTGTATCCATTTTCTCACAAATGTCTCATATTTATCCTTCCTTACAGCCAAGTGGTATTTCATTATATGTTGATTCCACATTTTCTTTATCCAATCATCTATCGATGGGTATACACGCTGCTTCCAGGATTTAGTTATTATGAGTTACACTGCTATAAACATGGTTATGCATACATTGCAATAGTGTGATGTCTTTAGCTTTGGGGAAAAATATACTAAGCAGGGGGACAGCTAGGTCATATGGAATTTTAATTTCAGTTCTTTGAGTAAGCTCCATACTGATTTCCACAGTGGTTGTACTAGTTTCATTCTCACCAGCAATGTAGGAGAGTTGCTTTTTCACCACAGTCGCCCCAGCATTTGTTATTGTTGGATTTGTACTAATACAAAGATAAAAAGTAAAACAAAATATCTAAAATGAAAAAAAGGAAGTGGAAGAAAGAAAACCCCATGTTGCCATATAATTAGATATGTTTAGTATTTCCATATCTGCCCCCATTCCATATTCTAAGTTCAAAGAAGCAAGAGGTGACATCTCCCTTGTTCTCAGTTGTACGCATAGTTTCTACCAGAATTCTAGGCACATAAGGAGCATCAGTATATATGATATGAGGAATGAGTGAATGCAAAAATGAATGAATACAGCTGTTCTGGGCAATAACCCACAGATGGCATCTTCACACAGCTGGTCGCCATGGTTCAGCGTGTCAGACCTGGGCTTGTGAGCCCTTTGGCATCTGGCTGAGGTCCTTCTGCTGCTCCTCAGGGTACCATGCCACATGAAAATTGTCTCAATGAGCAGTCACTGCTAAGTTGATGTCTCTATCACCCAGGACCCCTTGTGACAGGAGCATACAGGAGAGACTGGGAAGTATGGCAGACAGAGAAAGTGATCGGACTGTCCTGCCTAGTTCCCACCCTCCACTTGCTGGCAGGAGTTTGTGAACTGTCAGCATCTGCTGCTGTCTGGGACCAGGGATGCTCATCAAGTAC
Source organism: Dinomys branickii (assembly GCA_004027595.1). Lineage (NCBI taxonomy): Eukaryota > Metazoa > Chordata > Mammalia > Rodentia > Dinomyidae > Dinomys > Dinomys branickii. The sequence goes on from PVLD010032286.1 coordinate 6,369, forward strand.
CTGCCTGGTGCCAGCTGGGCAGCAGAGCAAAGTCACCAGTGCATAGGAGAGTCCAGACTGGCAGGTGCCACCAAGTGCCTATAACACAGCAGAGTCTGACAGGAAGTGTCCAATAAGGAGGTCACGTGACTTTCATCCTTCCCACTACCAGGAGAGGTTATCTGAGGCTAGTTCAGAGAGGATAAAAGAAAAAACTAAAAGTCTCCCCCAGTGCTTCTGACTTCCTCTAGTGCAGCTCAAGACCTTAGAGCAGGATCCTCTGAAAACAGACTCTAAGACTAAGCACAGGGGCAGGTAGCTTATTTAGGAGTTGATCTTGCAAAATAGAGGCAAAGGAACTGGAATACTGACCCAGGAAAGGAAGGAAAGCCAGTTGAATATGTGTTCATGAGCCGCACATATTTTCTGGGGACCAGGTTCCATCTTATTTGGGATCCACTAAGAAACCTTGTGGAGCGCATCTGAGTACAGGAAGCTGGGACATTTACCCTTGCTCTCCTGCCTCCCATTGCTTAAGGGTTCCCTCCTGGGCAACCTGCTCCCTGACGTACCCATGTTGTGCCTGCTTTAAGCCCACCAAGCTCGCAGGGTACTGGAAGAAGCCCTGAGGCAGAGAAACTGAGAGGTGCAGGCCCTGAGAAGTAGATGGAGTGTGCTTCAAGCTGTCCACCCCAGCTCCTCTGAGTGCAGGTGCATCTAGAGGGTATGGGTGTAGCCTCCACGGGGGTCTGCATATTTGGCTTTGAATTCACCTAGAGCCAGATGTGGGTTCCATCCATACCTCCTTCGCTTAAGTGTGAGATCTTACTCCACTCTCCTTCAGCTTTGACTTTCCCATCAGGAAAAAAGCAGATTCTGTCCATGCAACTTTGGGAGATTATTGTGGGAATCAAATTACAGCAGAGAATCAAATATAAGTCATATTTACACTAATATGAAATCCTATTCCTTTAACTAATTTGTCCAAAAAGCTATATTGCTTATCCATGAATAGGTTACATAGAAAAGGTTTCCAAGGAGACAAGTTGCCAAAGACTAAGAAACCAAAGGTAAAATCCAGCTTTAGGTGGGAATGTGTCCATGAGTCAACTTGCAGTGGGTTCCAGATGTTCCTCTCTAGAAATTTGGTCTCCTGGAAAGAAAGATTATCATTACCTCATTCACTGAATTCTTCCCAGACTGGACTGGCCATACTGCAGCCTGAATTATTGTTCTTCCTTTTGCTCAACCTCCTTCTCCACAAATGCCTCAATTCCTAGGGGTGATGCTAACAACTTCTCTGTCTCCCGGGTTCCCCATTTATGTCAGTTAAGGCAATGTTGCTGCTTAACTTAGAAACTTCTAGGTAGATACTCATGTGCAGTTAAATGCAGCCATGCAAACAGTCATGCTTGTCACAACAAAATTTTTTTTGTTCTAACTCACATGGCAAGTGCACATAATTGGACTGAGCATCTCTATACAGAGATTCAAGAACCCAGGTGCCTTCCATCCTACAGCTTTGCCATCTTCAACACAAAGCTCCAAAGTGGCCTTGATGGTTATCTGTTTCTGAGCACTTAGGAGAAAGAATGTGGGAGATTGAACAGTACGTTTACAACAATCCATGTCTAGAAGTACTGAATATCACCACTTGCATCCCTATTCCAATGGCCAGAACTTGGTCAACATGGCTGCATTTAACTGCAAGTGAGTATCTGCCTGAGTGCCCAGGAAGAAGAGAAAATGGCTTTGGTGATCAAACAGCAATCACTGACACAACATTCATATTCATATGATCAAGTGTTATGGTTTGGATCTTCGAAGTTCCTCAAAGGATCATATGTTGAAGGCCTGGCAGCCAGGCTTTGGTGCTGCTGTGACATGATGGGGCCTTTAGAAGGGGGAGCAAAATGGAAGTTAGGTCATTGGAAGTGTGCCTCTGAAGGATATTGACACACACACACACACTTCCTGGCCTCCAGAAGGTGAATAGCTTTACCACATGATTCTTCACCCCATAATGCTCTGCCTCATCACAGGTCCAAAGCAACGGAGTCAAATGACCAAGGACTGACACCTTGAAAACCATAAGGCAAGCTAAAGCTTTTCCCCTTCTAAGTTGGTCACCACAGGTGTTTTGTCACAGCAATGAAAGCTAACTAGAATGTCAAGAAAGAGCTAGCTCAAAGAAGAGGCCAATAGCCCAGGAAGCATTGCTAGGAAGCAAAAAGGTCAAAGGAGGCAAGGGAAGAAGTCCGTGTGGGAGCCATGGTTGAGGAAGCCAGCATTTTATCTCACTGTTGCCTACACACCCTCTCAACCACAATCCTGAAGTGGTTAACTTTGCCCCCCAAGCTGTGGACTTTCATAACCCCTGTCTTTGCTCATAGTTCTTACCTGGAGCCTCACCTAAATTCATCTTGCTGGTCAACTCTATGCCCACCCTAATGAACCATGCCACTTGATATCCATGCCCTTGTATAACCCCCTCCCTTAAATCTGGGTTGCTCCTATGGCTATCTTTAACCATTACATTACAGTGGCAGACACTCAAGCCACTTTAGGCCTCACACTTAAGATTTGGCAGCTTCTGCTTCTGTGTTTTTGGCAGCTTGAGTCACCATTCAAGAAGTCTGACTGCCTTGCTAGAGAGAACACAGGAGACAGCTATGTGGAGAGAGGTTCCAAGACTACTTGGAAAGGGAGAAGAGCTCAGCTAAATCCAATCCCTAGCCAAAGTGCCAGCTAAATCAGCCACAAGAGAGATTACCAGCAAGGCCAGCAGAAGAATCGACCAGCTAATCCTAGTCTTGACTACAGAATCCTGAGCAAATAAGATGTTCTTTTGAGCCACTGAATTCTGCAGCAATTTGTTAGGCAGCAGTGGAAAGCAGAAACAATGTCTTCAGAGTTTCATGCCAGCTTCTGCCTCTCCTCAGAGATATTCCCCTTATTCCTCCTTCCACCTTCTCTAAAATCCCCTTCTTAACACATGGAGCTTGCTTTTCTGATACTTTTCTCCATGCCCACAGAATATAAAACACACATCTCTGTCATCATTTCTCAATCTATGTCCTATCGTGTGTAATTTTGTCCCTCTACCTTGAAGGGATGTGTACTTTTTGAAAACTCGGATCCAACCTTATTTTATTCCGAATACCATGCTGAATATACTACACCAAATACCATATCTGATACATAGTAGGTGCTCAAAAGTACTACTTAAGTAATCAATCATCATCTTTTAATTGGTTCACAAAGTGGAATGTGTGCTGCATTGAACAGACAGAGCCCCAGAAGGTTTTTCTTCTGCCCAGAAATTCATAAAGGAAATTCAGAGTAGGTCCATGTGAGAGAATTGTCCTGGACAGTTGGATTAAATTTTCTCAAACCCTAGCTAAACCTCCTTCTATTGAGAAACATTGGAAAGCTAAAATAATCTACATTTTACCAGTAGCTTTGAAACAAGGGTTCTGCCAATTTGATACAATCCTAAGAAATCCAAAAAGTGGAAGGGAGCCACAGGGCATCTTTCTGAGGCAATTAAGATGACCAAGTAGGCTCTGGTCACATGACAGTTGGCAATAACTGGACTCCATAGGCTACTAGGTGGTGAGAGAAGCAGTCAGAACAAAGCTTCCTGACTTCAGGTTATAACTAATCAGAGACAGTGGGCAATGGAAGATACCTCTGACCGTGGTCCAATGATTACTGAGAGGCCCGATGATCAAAATCAAGACCTGGTGATAGTCAAGTTCAAACTCAAGAAGGCAGGATTGAGAAACATAATTTCCTCAGGTAACAAGGAGGTTTATTCAGAGGATGTCAGGGGTAGGGGGCTTCTTGAGAACAAGGACCACATGCCTGGAAAGCAAGATTTCAACACGGGATACTGGCTGGAGGGGCTGGGCGATCTGAATGCAAAATGAGAGCTGGGTTAGGGAGATTCCATACCTGGTTAAGAGTGTGTCTTTTTTGTTGTTGTTTTGATTTTGTCTTCATTGTTGTTTTGTTAGCTTTTTTAATTTGTAAAATAAAAAAAGAGTGGCTGAGAAGCATCCAGGCTACAACTCAAAAGATGGGGCACTGCGTGTACAGTCAGCACTATCTACTCAATCAGTATTTTACAACATGGTGTTGACAAGGCTCTAAGTAAGGCAGTGTTGGTTTGCATATGATAGAGATTTTCTCAGAACCCAGAAAACAGAATCAAATTTATTCCATAATCATTATTGGCCCACACAAGGGCCATCATTATGGAAATTTTATAGATAAAATAATATAATAGGCCTACATGGTGACCATGCCTATAATTCCAGAACTCTGGGAGGCTGAGGCAGGAGAATCAGAAGTTCAGGCCCAGTCTGGGTAAGTTAACAATGTAGCAAGACTCTGTCTCAAAATAAAAAGTTAAAAAGGGGCTGAGTATGTAGCTCAGTATAAAGGCTCGAGGTCAGTGGTGGCAAACTTCTTAGCTACCAAGTGCCCAAATTGCAACAAAAACACATTTATTTATCATAAAATGCCCAGACTGCAATTAAACATGAATGCTTGGGTTCTGGGCCAATGCCAGGGCAACTTGGCTCACGTGCCAACAGAGAGGGCTCTGTGTGCCCACTGTGGCATATGTGCCTCAGGTTCACCTCCACTGCCCTAGTTCAATCCCCAATACCGGGGTGCGGGGGGGCAAAGACGTTCAAGGCTTGGGACAAGGTTGTTCACGTCCAGAAAATTTTGGGTTAATTTCCTGCTCCAACACCTTCCAGGTTTTTAAAAATTTAATGTAAGTTAATTAGTTTCATAAGCCCCTATTTCGTAACTTGAAAATAGACATACTAATATTATCTCTCTCATAAGGTTGCTGTGATGATTAAGTGCAATATTGCATTTTAAAGTGCATAGCACTATGCCTGGCAACAAGTAAATACTTAAAATGATTCAGGTCACAAACCTACCCAGGGGATTGTGGGAAATAATTAAGAGCCAGTCCAGGGCAATTCACTCATCTAGAATCTATTGTTCGCATTTGAAAATCCTTTGAATGACATAAAAAAGAGACACCTAAATGAAATTAGGATATTTTAATAAACTTATTTATACCCATAATGCTATATAGGAAACAAGTGATATATTATTTCCAGGGACTGGCAATGCAAAAATACTTATTTTAATATTTATTCAGTATGGTTCACAATGTGCCAAATTCTCTGAATCGCCTTATATGCATTAAATTATGTAATCCTTGCCACAGTCCCATAAGGTAGATACTATTCTTAGCTCCATCTTACAGATGAAGAAACTAAAGGCTCAGAAAGACTAAACAATTTACTTAAGGTCACACAGCAAATGGGTTCCTGAGTTCCTCTTTGAGTTCAGCTGTTCTGGCTAACCAGAAAGTACCAACTACCATAAAATCCTTCTTATTTTCAGAATATTCTAGAATAGCAAGATCAGAACTTATTTGTAAGCAGCAATTTTTCTGCCATTAAAGAAGTTACAAGAGAGACTAGAAAAAGAAGTATATTCCTCCTGCAAGTAAATATTTACATACACCAAAATATTTATGTTCATATATGTGCGTACCGCATTCTACAGGAGGAGAAGAAAATCTGTAAATATTTACTCACTGGAAATAGCTGGCAAGTAGTTAGGAAATAATAATATTTGTACTGTACATTGCTTTCATGTTGTCCAATTGTTTCATCAGGAGTCTATGCACTAATTCCCCAAATGGACAAGCAACAGAAGAACCCTAAAACTGTAAATTCAAGACTCCTTTGGGGGGTACCAAACACATATAGTGGACCAAATTTTCCTAAATCCTATTTTCTAAAAATGCACACTGCCTTTTAAGATGTCCTCACCCTTTCCTGGGGAAGTAATCCCTAGGCCAAACAATCAAAGGCTCTATCTTTTATCCTGAACCCCATGGTTCTGGCTGGGAGATAGACTCTAAGAACCACTTCTGGACCAACTGTTGAAATTGCTTGGGAAAGATGACAAACACTGAATTGACTAGACAATGACCTAGATTGGCGGTGACCCCAGACAGAGCCAAATATAGAAAGTTTTCCAAATAAAACAATTTTTACATGGATACTAGAATTTTGAGAGAAACTGTAGCAAAATAGAATTCAAATAAATGTATAAATATGTATTATAGACCTAGTGCACTGATTTTGTATTGGTCCTTTCATATGTCATTGTGCTTAATCCTTACTATGGCAGGTATCCTTCAAATCAACTGACTTGTCTTCAGCTTCAAGTAACAAAAAATCTCCTTGTAATTTATGTAAATGACAAAGGATTTATTTTGTCATGTATTAAGGAGCTCCAAAGTGATTTTGTTCTGGGATTGGCTAATTCTATGGTTCACCTCTGTCACATAGGTCTCATGTTCTTTCCATCTTTCCCTATGCGTTCTTAACATATTGTCTTGCCATTGGCAAGATGGCCTTCTGGTAACAAGATAGCTAATATAGTCCTGAAATCCACTTGCAGATAACACAAGGTCTAATAGAAGAAGTGGCATTTTTATCTTCATGTATCTCTCTTTAGCATCCAAATCTGTCCCAGAAGCCATCCAAGAACTTCCCCTCTCATAGCATTGGCCAGAACTAAGTCAGATGCCTGTACCTAACCAATCACCACCAAAAGAGTGAATGAGACCACTGTGCTTAATTAAGAGGGATCATTAATCCTCTACCTTGTGAGGATGGAAGCCTGCTTTCTTTGAAACATGTGGCCTCTCTGAGCAAGGAAGATTCCTCAGTGGCATAGAGATTTTGTAGGGGGAATTAAAAGGGTAAATAGATCCAGAGTACACAGGCAATAGATTTCATTGCATCCCATTTGAAAGAGGGAGGAGGTAGACTCAGAGAAGACTTGGCTTTGCATTTGGTAATTCAAACCCAAAGCCTTTTCTGTCATCACACAGCTGCCTTAAGTACCTCTGCCTGCTGCTGCTTTCTCATGTTGCAGGAGCAGCTGGATGCATGGGCACAATTATGTTTTCCACTGAGCTCCCTTCTCTATTTCCTGTCTAGAGAATTGTGAAAGGGCTGCTTATGGAAATGAATTCATTCACAGGCTTTACTCACCTGCCACTGGCTCCAGGTCTCTTTCCTTCTCTCTGGCAATTGTGTCAGAAGCCACACTTGCCTTAGTTCAGAGACCTGCCCAGGAGAACAACCCTGGGCTAGAACCCAGGCAATGAAAGGAAAAGGCCAGGGGAAAGACTATTGCTCCTTGGCCAGCACAGTTTTTGCTGCAATTGCTGCCCCCTCTCCCTCCCCTGTGCTTAGAATCTGGCTGCCCAGTGCTCAAGGCCTCAAGCTGGGATTGAATATTTCCTGCCACCAGATCCTTGGCACTCTGGGCCATGGAAAATATCTATTGTTCCCTTGTAAGATGATGTTTTCTCCAGAATCTTTGTTTCTAGAGCCTACCCTGACTCCTTGACATGGACCAGGATGCTCCCCCTTTCAGTTCACTATTCTAGAACTTTCTCCCCCTCTTACTTAGGGCATTATCTTGTATCAGGTTTGTTTGGTTATGATGTGTTGTATTGGTTTTGGTACTGGAGATTGTACCTAGGGCTTCACACTGAACTCTATTTCAAGCCCTTTTGTAAATATTTTGAGACAGAATCTTAGAGTTACTAAATTGCCCAAGCTGGACTTATACTGGTGATACCCCTGCCTTAGTCTCCCAGGATCACAAGTGGGCACTGCCACACGTGGCTCAGGTTGTCTTTTATTGGGCTGCTTGTGCATTATAATTAAGAATATCCTGAGAGTAGAGTCTATATCTCTTTATCTTGGCTCAACTGACCCCAGTGAGAACTAAAATACTTCAGCATGGTGGCAACCATCTTCCCTGCAAGATATATGCAAGATGGATTTTTATGTGCTTTTGTAATGAGATTTTTAATAAGCATTTGTTTATTAGCTAATGAAGGAGGAAGAAGATTTATTCATGTTTGTTTGTTTTGTCCATGTGTTTGTTTTTCCTTATTTTATTTTAATGGTAAAGCACTGCTGGGAGAGTAGAGAGAAGACAGACAAGAAAGTGGACAGGAGGTACCATGCCAGAGGCTTCAAGTGGCACATTTACATGCCCCTAAATATCCCCCCCTTTTTATTAATAGAACTTATTTTGTTCAGGGTGGCAATATTTTCAGCTATATTCCACATCTATCTCATAGCTACTTGTAACTATATGGTTCTGATCATTGCAATGTAAGTAGAAGTGAGTATGAGGAACTTCCAGGAAAGCTTGTGTGGCTGACTATGTGGTGCACTCCTTACATTTCCCTTCAAGAATGAAGAACTTGGGGTCACTATTGGAAGACATCTCATGTATGTTAATACCAACATGGATTCTTCTACTGAGGAAATCACCTTCCTGCTTCCTGCATGACTTATCAACATGGAGGCAGGTAAATGTCTTGTCCTTTCATCCCAAATGGGTCA
>PVLD010032287.1:0-14821 GCA_004027595.1 Dinomys branickii
AGAGACTTTATCTTCATGTCCTTGACCAGCCGGCCCAGCTTGGTGACAGGAATCCACTCCTTGTCCTCGGCCTTACCGCCGCGAGCCCCGCGGCCTCGGCCCCGGCCCCTGCCTCGCCCGCGCCCGCGGCCTCTAAGACCACTGCCGAAGCCTCCGCGGAAGCCGCCGCGGCCTCCCATGCCTGGGCCCCCGGGGCCTCCGGGCCCTCCCGCTGCACCGGCGTCATCCGCCATTTGGTGTTTCCCCGAGGAAGAAGTATGTAAGAAAATTCTGACGATTTCCAGAATGAGTCAGGAATGATTTCTGGGCTGTTTTCCTATGTTTCTGATTAAGCATTTTCCATTTGCCCATTCAATAAAAATAACTGATTCTTTGTTACACACTAAATATTTAAAATATAGCACTTATAGGAAAAGTCTTAACTTTCAGAGAGCTTATTATCTAACAAATAGGAGAGACATTCAGCTGATAATTAAATGCAGGAAATGAAAGACTACTTTTTAAAAGTTGTTATGACAGAAGTTCTCATGAATATAGAAGAAAGAGATCAAATTTTAGAACAAAAACTTCTGCTTTAGAATCACTTAACTGTCCTGCATTTTGTGATATTTTTCCCTCATGCAACTGTATCATTTCTTTGCTAACTAAACTTGTACAAAGGAGAGAGAAGGGGGGAAATTCTTCCTGTTTAATAAAGTGAGGTTATGAAGAATCATAGAGCATAGTCTACTTTAAGATATATAGTATGAAGAAAATGATTATTTTGATTTTCCAGGATCAGTACAAAGTATTATCTGTTTTAGAAATTGATCTTTCTTCAGGATCCGTTACTACATTTGGCCTATTCCTAAATTTCTCCAGGTGTTAGTTTTCATCAACTTTCTTTTCAAATGAACTAGTGTTTTCTATGAGCATGTATTTACTTCACTGTTATTCTTCAAATTTTCTTAAAACAACAAAGAAAGCAATCACTGCATAGTGCAAAAGATTGGTATGGCCTGTTGACTATCATGATCCCTGATTTCAGAAGTATTTCAGCCACTCACCATCTATTTCCTTTGGGAACAAGTGTCGCAGGTTGAAAAAGGAAGACATACTTCACGTAGTCAAAATTGATTACTTAGCAAACCTTCAACTCTTAAAATGAAAAAAAGAAAAACCAACTTGTATATCTCTGTGGGGACATCCTAAAGATGGACCTGTTACTTTGACTGAAATATTTCTGCTAAAATTCAGAAGGACAGGTCTAGAAATGTATAGTCAGTTTCTTGGTTGGTCACAAAAGACAAATTGATCACTTTCTTTTGTTTGAGCCTATTGAAGACTCTACATTAACGTGTCTTCATTGGATACAATTGTTCTGTTTTATCCTTGAAGACAGTTGTCAAGGCATGGAATTCTGTACCTGTAGTCATTTCTGGCAGCTTTTCCTAAGAAGACCAGGGAATCACAAATTACAGGGTTAAATACCTTGCACAAAAGTTTAGCAATATGGCCTCATGTGGTCTTTACATTAAATACATCACAAGTTAAAGAAAATGAAAATAAATTAATTAGTAAATACTAAAATTTGGTATCTCTTAGTAAATGTGGAGGTAGGGGTTGTACAGTCATTTGTTTAGTGCTTCCATGTCCCAGTGTGCCTGCTTTTAGTTATTTCCTCTATATTCTTATAATCTGAATACTATGCATTGAGACTAATGATGTTCATTTATTTCAAGTTGTGCATATCCATATTAACTGAAATAATGAAACATTTGCACACAATTTAGACAGTGGTGCTGTTGATCAACATAACTTCCTTGAGGACTAAATGCCTTGTGTGGTGATGTAATGGGTTGACTGTGGGAAGCGGAGAGTATCTACAGGATCTCTTAGTTAACTTTCTACAGTCTGCTTAGGGAATTCCAGTCTCACTGGAGGTACGCATACTCATGTGACACTAGTTATATTTGTAACTGTTGACTGAGAAAATATATAGTAAAAGTATTAATGTGACACGTCAGTTAATAAATGCAGAAATGAAAATAATGTTAGGAAATCAGTATCTTACACTGCAGCAGGGTTAATAGATGTTGAAACTAACTGGCAAAAGTAAGTCAAGAGAGGAAACTTACATGGCCTTGAATTACCATCCCACAGGTTTCTATGTTTTAAAGGGAAAATAAAGTTTTGGAATGAAAATATCTGCCTGTAATCATGTTAATCAAGTGATCAAACAACCTTTACATATCTAATAGTGCCTCCAGAGTGAATGGAAGGAGAAATACCTAGTTTTACCATATCTACTTTTGCAAAAAATGTTTTAGCTGAGTTTATTGAAGTATCAATCAGATAATCCATTATGTAGAATATTACAGAAGATAATATTATGGGACCGATTCATAAAAAATCAGTGACATGAAAACAAAAGTTAACTGAGAGAGCTATTTTATGAAAGAAAAAAGACAAAGGCATTACTCAAATCTTGGTTAGATTTGAGGTCAAGCTTTTAAACATATTTGCAGACAACTGGTAAGCTTTAAACATACCAGTTTCTCTTTGTATTAGTATTAATTTCAATAGCTTTGACAATCACATTGTGGTTATAACTCAAAGGCCATAGTTTATATTAGGTGTGTTTTTGCTGTTGTATAGTCTCAGGGGTTTAAACTAACGTGTAATGATATGTATCCATCATTACAATGTCTTCATACTTTCACTGTCCTAGAATTTTTCTGTGCTGCGTCTCTCAGGAGAGATTATAAGTAAAAGAATAATTTCAGAAAAGAATATGAAGCTAGAAATATAGTAGCATAAACAAGTAAACATAAGAGACTTAAAATGTAGAAGGAAAAGATATTTTATAAATCACAATTACATGTGTAAACATCATATTGTCTCCCTAGTGTAAGAACCTCAAAGAGTAAATAAGACCCAAGGTACAACAGATACAGTGATGGACAAGAACTGGGCGATTCCTGGCCCATTCCTGGCCATTCCCGGCCACCAGTGTTAGTTCATTGTCTCCATAGTTTTTCCTTTTCTAGAATGTTAATTGTTAGATAGCCATTTCAGACTGGTTTTTTTTTTTTTTACTTCGTAACATACATTTAAGTTTACTTCATATCTTTTCATAGTGTGGTAGCTCATTTCTTCTTAAGTATTGATACAGCTTGTGACACAAAAGTAAAACAGCTTGTTTATCCAATCAGGAATTTTAGGACAGTGAAATTACTAAGGAACTATTATGATGGATATGTACCCTTAAATGTTTGTTCAAGCACATGGGCTGAGTAACAATAGGAATATGCCCTAGTGAGAACTATGACTGTGAATAATAATCACCCTGAAAGACAGTTTGGTTGCTTCTAGTTTGGGGCAATTATGAATAAAGCTGCTAAGCATCTGTAGTAGATAAATCGTCAAGGGTGTTATTGCTAGGTTTCGTCTGCCAAAGGCTGTACCATTTTGCATTCCCATCGGGAACAAATGAGGTTCCTGTTGGTCTGAACCCTCCCCTGTATTTGGCATTGTCAGTATTACAGATTTCCACCTTTTCTAATAATGTGTAGTAGCATGTCATTGTTTTAATTTTATAATATTTTGATTTTTAAATATGCAATTTATTCTTTATGTTACTTTTCCTCAATATAACAGTTTTTTTTTAATTTTAAAGAGACAAAAACTCCAATAAAAATGATACAGAATTTCAAAACAAGATGATAGAAACTAATAATGGTTGTTATATTGCATATTGTTATCTTCAAAGTAGTTGCTCAAATTACCGGGTACAGGCCTTTAAAAGTGATGAAACAATATAAGCACTGACTTCCTTTCAGTGAACTAATAGCAATTAGTAGTACAATTATCTATCTTGTGTGCATATACATATCTCTTTTCCCTTCCTTCTTTTCTCTTTTTCCCCATCCAAGTTATTCTTTCCTTTTGAGCAGTTTCTTTCCCTTTCACTGTATCTGTTGTACCTTGGGTCTTATTTACTCTTTGAGGTTCTTACACTAGGGAGACAATACGATGTTTACACATGTAATTGTGATTTATAAAATATCTTTTCCTTCTACATTTTAAGTTTCTTTCTTTTTTTTTTTTTTCTTTGCTGTACTGGGGATTGAACTCAGGACCTTGTGCTTGCCAGGCAAGCACTTATTCCACTGAGCTCTATCCCCAGCCCTTACATTTTAAGTCTCTTATGTTTACTTGTTTATGCTATTATATTTCTAGCTTCATATTCTTTTCTGAAATTATTCTTTTACTTATAATCTCTCCTGAATTCTATCACCTAAGTTTTGAGTTTTTAATTTTGATTTAGTTTGATATTTTTCCCAGTTATGAAGTAGGGGTGATAGTTCCTAATCCTTTTATGTCGAACTCCAAAAGCTAGACTGAATTTTGAGCTATATGAATGTGCAGAGCAGCACAGTTGAGAAAGTCTAGTGATTTGTTGTCTTCTGCATGCTCACTTGGCAAGTCCTCAGAGCAGGTTTCTGGTAGTGTTGACCTACAGATTATGCGCCTTGCTTATTGTTTCCTTTTTTAGATACTTAGTATGGAGTTGACACCATTCCTTTCTTCTGTTTATTTTTGTAAGAATTTTTCTAAAGGTTTTGGGTGAGTTAAGACAACTTCTCTAACTTCACACCCTATATCCAATTATTTTGTTTTGCATAGTTTTTTTTTTTTTAATCTGAGGATTTACTTTCTAAGATCCTCTGGTTCTGTTTTATCCTTGTTCCCTTTTTCTATTTTCTTTGTATTCATCAGTTTGGTTTCCTCTCCTAGCATTTACTCTTCGGTGTCCAATTTCATCCTGGAAAGAGGCTTCAGAGATTAATTCTGATTGCACAGGGAATAGTTGCTTCAGAACATGCAGCAGGGGCCTTGAGCTCACCCACTCCTGACTAAGCAAAACCTGTTTTCACAGTAGCCCTGTGCAACTCCTAATGACATCCTGTTGGACACTTTAGAGTTTGTAGGTTTATAGGATTCCTTGTTAACTTTCTGTGCTTTTTCTGGCACAGATGGTATTCATGTTTTGTAGCTATTAAAGGTCTGCTTACACCTGCCTGTGCTTTATAATGCATGAGGACATTTTGTCACCTAAGTTTGTTGAATGTGTTGATCATCTGTTATAGTTTGCTTTTCCAGTTGTTTGTCTGCTTTTTATGGTGAGATTTAAGGAGATTCAAAAACATGTTGCCACTGCCTCCATCCTCTTTATATAAAATATCATGCTCAAGAATGTATAATGAAACTAACATGATTGAATCACTTTTGGAGCTAGTTTCAACGAACAGATGGTTTTGTAATAAATATTTTTGTACTGTATGAATGTTTAGAGATGTCCTTTAGGTAAGACTAATTTATCCAGCACATTATCTAGGAATGCTTAGGAAACTAGCTGAGTTGTTTCGTGGAGTGTTTGTTTCTTCTTCTGGTGAACCCTCCGATTTCTAAAGCTTTGCTTTTTTTTTTCAAATAAGAAAGACCAGCACTTCCATATTTGTATTATAGACAGGGATGCTCCACAGTAATTGTGCTTTTCATAATCATGAACTATTCTCTGTTTCTTAAATCTCTTCATGTTTGGAAATATTTTGTTTCTATGAATTTTGCCTCTAACACTACTTTCAGTTTGCTGTTATAAACATCCTTTGGCTGTATAAGCAATGAGGAATCTTAAAGTTTACTCTCTTGAAAGGCATCTTTGCTGAACTTGGAGATATTGTTGAAGAAAAATCCAGTGGTTGATTAAAAATAGCACATTATTTTAAAAAGAGAGCAAAGATGCAATAAAAAATATAAATTTAGTTATATTTTTAAATACGTATACAATTTTCTAGTTTAGACATTACTGAAAGAAAGGAAACAGTAAAATTGAACAGCATTTTACAGTTTTTGTCCATTATCCTTTTGTTAGTGTATCTTTAGGATCCACATTTGGCCGGCATTCCAATTTTATTCCCTACTAAGGGGGTACAAATCATACTGGAGTCGTTTCATTCTTGCCTAAGGATATGGACAAAAATCACAATATTTAATTATGGTTTCAATTATTCTATTAGAAGGCAGTAATATTTTCAAAGATATCAGGGGTAACAGAAAAGAGTGCTTCAGTCTGGTTAAGGTTACTTCCTGTGAGTATCAAATAATGATAATAACACACTTAGAAATTCATATCCCTAAAAGGTCATGAATTCATAACAGTATCCAAAGCAAAGGTAGCTATTATATAAAATAAGTTTATATATACATCCATATTAAAATTTTGAATGATTTTTATAGTAGGGAACGTTTTGCATGTAATTTTCACTACTACTATAAACTAGATGTATTGTAATAAGATATATGTATAATATTTTCTGGGAGCAGAAAAGAAATCATGTACAAAGTAGGAACTCTACCAGAAATAGGAGATACCGATTAGCTTGTCTCCAGTGAAGTAAACTAGCCTAATATCCTAAAGAAGTTAGCTCTTCATGGAGATTAAACTCTAGATGGGCCCAATAATTGAACCAGAAATTTTGGTAAAAAATATGTACTTTTCAATGTCAATAGACTATGTCCAGACATCATAATGAAAAGACTATAGATTAGGGACTACTATAGCCAAAAGTTTACAAATACAGCATTTTCAGGAAAGACTGAGTTTCAAAACCTTGAAAGTTACACCCATTTATTTTATTTTTAAATTTTATTTTAAAGAAAAAAAGAAAAAACCAATAATACAGAATTTCAAAACAAGATAATAGGAGAATAACAATGGTTAATATTTATATATTGTTATCTTCAAATTAGTTGGTCAGATTACAAGATAGCAGCATAGATAATTGATCAGACAGTATAAACACAAACCACTTTTTTAATGGACTAAAAGAAGTCAGTAGTATATTTTCTATCTTTTGTATATATCTATTTTCTTTTCCCTTCTATTTTTTCTCCTTTCACTCATCCCAGTTCTTTCTTTTTGAGCAGTTTTTTCTCTTTCACAATATCTATTGTGGATTTTGGATCGTATTTACTTTTTCAGTTTCTTACACTAGGAAGACCATATGATTTTTTTTTTTTTTTTTGGCGGTACTGGGGATTGAACTCAGGACCCTGCGCTTGCTAGGCAGGCGCTTATTCCACTGAGCTATATCCCCAGCTCCTAGGAAGACCATATGATGTTTACATATGTGAGTTTGATTTGCTTATGAGTATGGTCTCTAGTTGCATTCATTTACCTATAAAAATCCTTTTTTATAGCTGAGTTTGTCCTTCTTTATAGCTGAATAGTATCCCATTGTGTAAAAATAATGTATCTTTTTTATCCATTCCTCAGTTGATGGGCATTTGGGTTGTTTCCAAGATTTAGCTATGACAACTTGTGTTGCTATAAACATGGGTGCACATATATCACTGTGATGTGATGTTTTCAGTTCTTCTGGGAAAATACCTAGAAGGGGGACAGCTGGGTCAAATGGGACTTTTATTCCTAGGTTTTTAAGGAAACTTCACACTGATTTCCACAGTGGTTGTACCAATCTACACTCCTATCAATAGTGGAGAAGTGTCCCTTTTTCCCTACAACCCTGCCAGTATTTGTTATTGGTTAATTTCTTAATGACAGCCATTTTCTCTGGGGTGAGAGGGAATCTCAGTGTTTTAATTTGAATTTCTCAAATGACCAATGATGTTGAACTTTTTTGTGTGTATTTATTTGTCCTTTGTTTTTCTTCATCTGAGAAGTGTGTTTTCATCTTAGATGCCCATTTTTGTACTGGGTCTTTGAATTTGGGGTGTCTGATTTTATTTAATTCTTTATATGTTCTAGACAAAAGTCATCTGTCTGAGGGACAGTTGGGTAAAATTTTTTCCCACTCTGTGGGTTTGCTTTTTGCTCTGTTTGTGATTTCTTTTTCTGTACAAAAATCTTTTTAATAAGATGAGATCCCAGTTATTGACCCTTTGAGGTACTTCCCATGCAGTTTTGTTTTTGTTCATGAACTCTGCCTACTCCTATGTCTTCAAGATTTCTAACTACATTCTCTTCCAGTACATTTAGTGTTTCTGTTTTGATATTTAGATCTTTGATCCATTTTTACTTTACTGCATGGTGATAGACAATTTACACTTCCACTTAGTTTTGATGATTGCAAGTGTGATTCTGGAAAGTGACAACTTCCATTTTTCTGACCCAGAAAGAGCCCACTATGGTAAAATGAGGATGATGCTTGGAGGAAAGTTAGTTGTTAGTGAGTGAATTGAGATGCTTAATAATGTTTGAGTCTCTTTCTGGTCCTAGCTCCTGAACTTTTAGGAGTTTCCATTGTCTTTAGTATTCCAATTTGAGGAGTATATATTATTTATTTCTCTTCACTGAACCTCTCTTATTGTGTCCTGCTGTGTGATTATGGATCTGGACTTGGCAGACTATTTTTTCTTTGCCAACTGGCTTGATATTAATCTCTGCCATAGGTTTTGTTGATGGTGACAGTAAGACTAGAGAAGGAGGGAGGAGCTTTTCTTTTCCTGTTATGGCTTGTGTCCGGGTATACTCCTATCCCCAAGCCTCCTACTGTCCTAGGCGGGGCTTTTCAAAGGTGGCAGGATCTGGAGTTTATGATGCGGGATTCAGAATGTGTGATTTCTAAATTGGTTGGTTTGGCAAAGTTCTGGGTAGAATTAAGGGTGTCCTACCCTAGATGGGAGTGCTAATTGCCTGAAAAGTAGCCTGAACACAATATAAAAGGGGCAGAAATAATCTGTCCCTTGTTGTTTGTTGTTTGCTGTTTGCTGCTTGGATGCTTTTGTTGCCTTCTGCCCGCCATGAACTGTTTCATCTCTGTGATGCCCCTCTTCTGTGCCACCCTGCCGTGGAGCCAGCAAGCTATGGACTGAAACCTCTGTGAATTGTGAGCAAATAAACCTCTTACCCTTTAACTGTGGGTGTCAGGTGCTTTGTCTCAGCAAGGAGAAAAGTGACTAAAATATTTCCTGTTTTTTTTTTCCCATCACAACAATATAAGAAGCATACTTGTTATTCTCATTTTGCACATGAGAAGTAGACTAAAAACAGTGAAGTAACTTGTCAACGTCATACAAATGTAAATACTTTTTTTTTTAAATGTTTTTTTTTTTTTTTTTTTTTTGCGGTACTGGGGATCGAACTCAGGACCCCGCGCTTGCTAGGCAAGCGCTTATTCCACTGAGCTATATCCCCAGCCCCCAAATGTAAATACTAATGGGTTCTTTAACTCATATGTACATTTGATGCCAAACCGTAGCTTTCTGATACTAAACTGTACCATTTACATGGGTAAAACACTCTTATTAGGATTATTGTTATAACCCAAACTCATGTGATTTATTCTCTGTTGCCCACTATATTGGCCAGTTTTTTCATTGCTATACTTAAATACCCAAAGCTAGGTAATGTATAAAGAAAACATATTTACTTAGGACTCAGTTTTGGAGGTTGAAAGCCTGACTTGGTAGTCCATTGATTTGACCTGTGTTAGGTTCCCGTTGGTTGTGTTACATCATGGAGAACAGCATGTTGGCAGGAGTGTCTGCAAGAGGAAGAAATCATTGATAATACAGGAAGCCATAGAATGGTGAGGGGCCAGTCTTTCTCTTTTATAACAACTCTCACAGAATTAGCCAGGGTCCCAGAAGAATCAGATTAACTTCTTCAGAGGGTAGCAAACCTCAGTGACCCAATTACCCGCACTAGAACCCTCCTCTAAAGATCCACCAACTCCACACTGCCACAAGCTTCCCATGAACCCTTGGGGGAAAAACCATATCCAACTATAATGCTCTCTAAATTGGTAGAATGCTAGAGATGGTTTGTGTGAGTCCACAAGAGCAAATTATGTGTATTTTTCTCAACTCTGTGATCACTGAAATGCTGATAGCTTCAAGTTGGCTGTATTAGTTATTGTTTACACTGTGGAAATAGGCAAACACCACAAGCTAGTTTTCTTTTCTATAAGACTGGTTTTGAAATATATACCAACACACCACTGCTCTAATTTCTTGGATTTTTTATGGTAATAAAAGAATATATTGTTTTCCATCCATTTTATTTTGTTGTAAATTGAGTCATTTTTGCTGCTTTTTCTCCAATATTTGAAAATTTCTACAGAATAATTAAATTTTATGAATCTACATGTTTTCTTCATATATGAGCCAAGTTTTATGAGAATAAAGTCAAAGCATCTTCGAGAAACCCTACTTTCTTTTCAAGCACCAGCTTATTGCAATTATTTGTTATAATTTATTTGTAAATTCTTATTCATTATATTGGTTATCATTTTTGATAAACTTCAACATTTCTGGATTGCTATCATCACTGTTTGCCTCAATTGTATTTACATAAATAGGCATATACGTGTATATATACACTTATTTATTTTTAGTTATTGGGATTGTATTTACTTTCCGTCACTAATTTTCTATCATGTCTTTCAATGTATTATGTATAGATAGTATATGATTTTCTTCAGTGAAATTCATCCATTGACATTACTATTATTTGTTTGCACAATGAATTTTTTATTGTCAGAGAAGAATCTCAAGTTTATAAGGTGAAACTTCTGCAATGATATAAATGCCAAAGTAGATGCTGAGTGTTATGATATAGTTTGTTTAGAGCATAGCAAATAGTTAAAGCATAAACATGATAGAATTAATCTCTTTGCTCCAAGTCCCTCACTTCAATGTAGTGAGTACAGTATGTTGTAGTTTGTGCCAGAGGAAAGGGAACCATAGGTCAAATGATTCAGTACCTTCTATAGAAAACAGGAAATAAGCCATCCACTTCTTGGGAAGCAAGCCACAACACCATCATTCTGTGGTTGGTGTGACCTAGTTTATTCTCCCACATGACTGCTATGGAAATTGCTCATTGTCCGCTATTGGCAAAGTCCCCAAAGATATACAGAATCACTCAGGGCCCAGGAGAAGCTGCCTCTCTCACCAGTCTACCCACTGGCCCTACACATTCTTAGCCAAACTCAAGTTTTCACATGAATATATCACCCTACCAGTAGTGCCAATTAGCGATTCTGACAGGAACTGTCACCACTTCATTCAATCCATCTCACACTATCCTTAGGGGTATTATCCACAGAATCCTGGTTGGCAGGGTGAGCCAAATCGGCTCAGCCATGTATTCCAGCATCCCCTACTCCGCTTACTGAGTAAGACCCAAAGAGTACTAGGTCTTATTTCAGATAAATATTTAGCTTTTCTTCCTACAATAAGTGGATTGTTCCATCTGACTGGTGTTATTAACTGATCATATGAACTCTTCCATATTCAGCAAGGAGGCAGTTCAATGTGAGTCGTTCATCTGCTATGACCCATGTAAGAAGATTTAGAGCTGCTTATCTCTAGGGTTTAAGCCATGTCATTGGCTGTAAGGTTTGTATTTATTGTCTCTCTGGACTCTGATGCCAAAGATCTGTATTCACACTTCTGTATTCAGAACCAAGAGTCAGTATATTGCCAGTAACATCCCTCTTTACCCTGTGTTCCTGCCAAGGGACTATAGATCAACAGGTGGTGTCAGTAATTATAGAAGAAGGCAACAGATAGACCAAAAAGCAACCTCTGACCCCAGTGGCAGGTGTTTCATGGTCCATTGTCCTTCACATGTAAATATATAGTTCAAAGGTCAAGGAGGCTACAGTTCAGGAACTGCCACTGAACTCTATTTAGATCAAAATAACTTGGGCATGAAAAAAATTACATGGGTTTCATTTAGCCTTATGGGCAGTGTTGCCGAGTAGACATAGAATCAGTTGCCATAATGGTATATCCCAGTTGTTTACACTCCCAGAAACATACATAAATACCTAATCACATTGCCAAAAGATTTTGACAATTCGAGTCTGTCGTGTATAAGGGAGAGGAGGTCCACATTGGGAGCTCTTGAAGATAGTGTCAAACCCAGCATTATAATTCATGGTCACGGTAATATGACTTGTCCTCTTCCCATTGAGGTGGGCGAGGGTGATAGACCAAGTAGTGAGTCATATTGCCAGCACAGATGCTGCTTGACTCAGGAAGTGTATCTGATTATTTTGCCAAACTGTGGGGTTAGACTTAAAAACAAGGGAACATTAACTTTTCCTACCAACAATGCTTAGTGACTGAGATCAGCCCTCCTTAGGTACCAGAGACATAGGTTTAGGCAGAGACATGTTTTTCTCCTTTCATAGTCAAAAAATTTGTCCTAACATAATAGCCACTTCTCCCTTTGCCTAGCCTGATTGGTCAGGTGTCATGGATGCCAGAGCACAGTGATAGAATTTGTACTGAAACAAGATGCCCCTACTGCTGCCATACACTAAACTAAAATAAGTAGGCAACTATAGGGTTACAGTAGGATTTGCAAATTCTACAAGTTGCTCATTATTCTGATGGTCTGTGATCCACTATACTCCGTAACTGAAACCAGGTGTAATTCAAGCAACAGATTGGAGTTCTCTATGTTCTACAGTTTGATTGCCACTCTGAAATTAAAAGTCAGGCACTGGAGTCAACAGTGGGGAAAAACAAGGGTGGACTATTGTCTGATTATCAGAAGCACAAATATGGAAAGCTGGGCCCTGCTTCCAAGTCTGTCATGCTTTCTGTCAAGCAGTGATCACAAGGGGCATTTTCTTTTGCCCAGAACAGCTGCATTTATTTCCCTTACTATCTCACTCAGGTGCTGCTTCACAATACTGACAACATATTCTGTCCAGCGATATCCATCACACTTCTGGATGATATCAGCAGTTTTAAGAAATTAGGTTGTGGCCTATCTACTGAATGCCATTTCCATTTTCCTATTCTTTATCTTTACTATGAGTAGGATGCTACTCTATTGTTGAATGCTACGAGTAGGATGCTACTTTATTGCCTGGATGTCAAAAAACATACTACAGCTTAGTCTCCAATGTTACTATAGTGTGACTGTAATTTTATTAACTTCCATTGGTTTTTGGGCACCAGTAGTAGCAATGAGTCTGTTTCTATGGAGGCACTTTTTGTTCCACTGGAAGTCTCTGTGGTGGACTATAATGTAGTCATTGAAATAGAAATTCAAGGTGGGAAGCCTTATTGAGGAACATGATTCTGTCTCTTCTGGGTATCCTACATGGGCTGAAAGCATGTGTTCAAGGGTGAGCTGTCTGAGCTGCTGCTATTTATCTTCTGATAATATAGCTTCTCTCATTCCTTCGTCACACAGAGGCATAGCTGGACACAGATGTCTCCACTAGATCCTTGGTCCATTGACCAAAATAGATCTGAAATGCCCTCTTCTCCTTCTCTCTGTGGCACCACATCTTGGTACTCTGGTTTGGGGTCTGCTGCCCTTCATCTACAGTTCTAGTTGTGGTGGTTAAAGCAGGGGGTGGTTGTGTTTTGCTCCTTGCTACAGCTTGGAGTGCTTTCCTGCTTGATTGTTATATAGGAGAGCAAGAACATCTTCAGCAGCTTGTTTTGGTCCTCCGTCTAATCATTCAGGCTTTATTCATTAATTCATTAACAGTGTGAAAGTGTGGGATTATTTGCTCTCCTTGGATGAGAGATTTGCTTTTGGCTTCCTGGGAGTTTTGTTATACAGCTCAACCAGAATCCTAGGACATTGTCTTTTTTTTTAATTTTAGAAAAATAAAAGTACAAAACATATTAACACACAGACACAAATTAGCATAAAAAATAGTACAATCAAAACTGATCTACAGACAAGGTGACATGGACTCAACAGTGGTTGTTGCTTTACCTATTGATATCTTCAAAGTGTATATATATGAACCCAGATACAGACATGCAAAATTGGTCAAACAATTAATCCTCTCAACAACAGAAAAACACAAAAAACAAAAAACCAAAGACAAAAAAAAAAAACCACCAATAGTTGCTGCTTTGCATATTGATATCTTTGAAGTGTGTGTTCAGGATAACACATACAGACATACAAGATTGATCAAATAACCCGCCATCAATTATTCCTTAGCATTAAGTGATATAATACAATAGTAGAACCATGTTAGCCCTCCTGCATATATGTATATTCATATATACATACATACATTTTTGTCTCTTTGTTTTCTCCTTTCCCTCGTCTCATCTGTTCTTTGTTTTGGAACAGATTTCCTTCATGTCTCTTAGCTTATATTCCCACCCTCAGGTTCTTACACCAGTGATACAATACGTTGCCTGCACATGTACCACTGATTTATTTCACTTATGAGTATGGACTCCAGTTTTGACCACTTGCCTACAAAGTCCCCAAATCTGTCCCCCTTTATAGCTGAATAATATTCCATTATATAAAAATGCCACAGTTTTTTAATCCAGTCTTCTGTGGATGAGCACTTGGGTTGCTTCCACATTTTAGCTATTATAAATTGCGCTGCTATAAACATGGGTGCACATATATCAGAGTGATATGATGTTTTCAGATCTTCTGGGAAAATACCCAGAAGAGGAATAGTTGGTTTGAATGGATCCTCTAGACCTAGTTTGCTGAGAAATCTCCAAATGGCTCTCCACAGTGGTTGCACCAGTCTGCATTCCCACCAGCAGTGTAATAGAGTCCCTATTTCTCCACAGCCTCACCAGCATCTGTTATTGGATGACTTTCATACTGGCCAGTCTTACTGGGGTGAGGTGAAATCTCGATGTTGTTTTTATTTGCATTTCTCGAATGACTAAGGATGTGGAACATTTTCTCATATATTTATTTGCCATTTGTATTTCTTTATCTGAGAAGTGTGTATTCATCTCAGATGCCCATTTCTGGATTGGGTCTTTGAATTTGGACAGGTACATGTTTTTT
>PVLD010032288.1:0-14817 GCA_004027595.1 Dinomys branickii
GACGTTCCACTCCGGGGGGGGGGGGGGGCGAGGCCCTTGTTGCCCAGGGCACAGCAGCCTGTCAGCAGCTTCTTAGGTTTCTGTCCTTCACTAGGCGACGTCACCCCTCCACCCCAAGCTGCATCCTTTCCTTTTCCCTCCCTCCGCCCTCCCTCCCTCTTTCTTCCCGCCACACCTTCCCCTGGATTATTTTCTTAAACATTATCCAGTGGGAGAAGGAAGGGTTTCAGATGCCTAGTTCCCCAAGTGGCTTTTTGCTAAAAGGCAGCCTGGGAGAATATTTATAATCCAAATGGTCCCAAAGGCTGCCTTCCAATGTGACTTACTCATTATCTAAGAGGTGTCTGGGGGTCCGGATACAGGGGGTGGCAGCGGCCCAAGTGTTTCCTCCCTGTGCACTGCCTGGTCTTGCCCTTGTCTCTACAGAGTGCTGATGCCTGCCTTCTGAAACGTAGGATCTGTAAAGTGATATTTTCCCCTCTTGGAAAAGTTGTCTGACTAGTTCTGAGCCTCTCCGTAGACCCTGCTCTTTGCTTCACAATGTCGTATGTACTATTATGCTTTAATTATGAAATTAGTGCATTTAGGACCATTGAGAATGATTTTTACCTGAGGCAAGGGAACAAAAGTTTGAGCCCTGCCTGGGCGACTTAGGGAGATCCTATTTTAAAATTAAAAGTAAAAAGTAACAAAAGGGCTGGATGTAGCTCAGTGTGAAGGCTCTGACTTTAGTCCCCAGTGTGAGGAGGGAAAATGGTTTTCACAAGGAAATATCCTTGACCTGATTCTCGGTTGCTCAATGTCTTGCATTAGTTCTGTTTACTTGATTGCATATATTTTTGCTATTTATTCAGCATGGTACAAATCACTTAGCTTCACTGTCTTTTTTGGTAGTATCTTCAAATGTCTTTTTAGCTACGCTTTTAGGATAATACGTGGCATTTTACTTCAAAACTCCCTCATTCACAGGAACTTAAAAAGATATAGACTAACCTCATGTTTCCTGTATTAAAATTCTTGCACGAGAGCACTGTTCTTTCTGCTTTATCAAACAAGCTAATGTGTCTCCCAAGAATTTTGAGTTCAGACACAAATAATTCTGTAAACTTTTTTGTGTGTGAATCATTTGAGCTTTGGATGGGTTTCCTCATGGGGAGACGTGATTGAATAAAATATTCTACTATTACCTGAAATATATCATTGAGATAGTCTGGCAGCAAAGACTGTTAATTCTACACTGGGTAAGTGGTGTTTGTGAAAATAAACTGTGCATGGAAAAAAGCTTTCAATTTCTTCCGTATTGTCTGTCTTCTCAGAAGACTGAAGAGTACTTTGGAGCTTGTGAAATCTGAACCTCAAAGAGTCATCTAACTGATCTATTCCTGTTTTCACATTTTATTCCCAGTGGCCAGTTTCACACCCATAACAGTTAAGAGACTTGGAAAACTTGGGAGAAATTTTCAGCCTGTCAAGGTATTCTTTTTTTTTTCCCCTTCAAACATTTTTTTTAAGGATCACTGATTCTCATTTTAAAATTTTGTACCAAACAGCCCATCTCAGCTTTGTTAGATCATCTCAGGGGATTTAACTATGAAATCCAAGTCCTCATAAAAAAAAAATGTTTCACAGGCTTTTAGAAGTGGAAGAGATGTTGGAGGTCACTTAGTTTCACCGTCTAAACATTTCCAACGCAGGAAAGGATCCAGGTAGAAGGAGAAGGAATCCTACAGTAGTGGGGAGATTTTACACAGCAAGCAAAGATCAGATCATGTCAACCTTCCCACTTATTCCAGACACCTTCCATCATCAAGGCTCATAAAATGGCTGACATCAAAGGGACAAAATGGAGGGTGAGAGCTAAAAGTGTGACTTTTGTTTTATGTTTAAAATAAAGTGACAATTTATTTTTAAATTCTCTTTAGTGGTTTGATTAATCTTGCATTCTTACATCTGGTAATCTGAGCAACATCAGTGAAGATAAAAATATGCAACATAACAGTGATAGGGTGTTAATTCCTGTCAGTTTGTTCTGAAACCTCGTATCATTCTTACTGTTTTTGCTTTGTTTTGTTTTTGGTCTATATTGTTGGCATTTTGCTATTGTTCTTTTTTTTCAATTCTCTTTAAAATAAAAAAGAAAGAAAGTAAAGTGACAAGCTGGACCTGGTGGCTCACGCCTGTAATCCCAGCACTCAGGAGGCTGAGGCAGGAGGATTGTTGCAAGTTGGAGATCAACCTGGGCTACAAAGTGAACTCAAGGCCAGCCTGAGCTACATAATGGGACCCTGTCTCAAAAAGACAAAAATAATAAAATAAAATGAAGGGAGAGTGTTTCCCCATAACCCATTTGTTTAGCTTCTAGATAGAGTGTCTTGCCTTTGAGACCTCAGCTGTGATGAGCATAGCACAATTTCTACTGCCTGCAGCCTGCAGCTTCATCTTTGGCTCCTTCTACTTGGCCCATGTTCAGCCTCTCTCCAACTCCAGCCATCCTCCCGGGCCTCCTGGGAAGCTCTGTTGCCTGATCTTTATTGCTCTTTTCCCACACTCCATTATGCAGCATGATATTGGCCTCTGAATTTATTTATTAGGACTCAGATCTATGATATACAACCCTCTCTTCCTGTCTGACCCTGTACCTAGGCAGCAGAAGGAGAGGCGCTGCTTGTCATGAAACAGTCATGCAAAATAAGCACCCAGAAAGGGAGGGCCAGGGGCTTGCAAAAGAGCTCAGCCTCGGGGGGCCCTGCAGAGCCAAATGGCTTTTTCAAAATTTCACACTCAAAACACAGCAGTCCAGACAGGCAGCCAGAGACAGCCTCTTGTGGGGGAATGCGTGGCAACAGGCAGCCTTACACCCACATGTCTGGCCCCACTTAGTGCACAGGCTAAGTTTTAAAACATTAGCATTTTGCCTAACAAATCTCCTCTTTGTTGTTGCTCTCATTCACCATCTTAAAGGCTACAGATTCAATGGGATACACACACACACACACACATGTCATTCATGTTGTTCATAATTGCAAATAATACAAAAAAGTATATACTGAGAAATCTCTATCCTGCCCCTAAATAGACTTTCATATTTTGGAATAGTTTTTGATTTACAAAAATACCACAAAGATAGTATAAAGAGTCCTCGTGTAGTGTTCATTTGCGGTACTGGGAAAGTCCTTTCTGTGGCACTGGAGATGGAACCCAGGGCCTTGTACCCATGGGGAAAGTGTTCTTCCATTGAGCTACTTCCCCAGCCCCTCTCCTTGGTTCTTATACTACGTTATTGTGGTACATGTGTCACAATCAAGAGACAAATGTTGATTAGTCTGTTTACATTGATGCCACACTTTATTTTGTATTTCACTAAATTTCTGACAGACGTCTGCTTCCTGGCTCAGGATTATTCTGTTCAGCAATCTGTATTCATTGTCTTGTCTCTTTGGCTTCTCTAGTGGAGGTTTTCCCAGGCTTCCCTTGTTCTTGATGACCTTGACAGTCCTGAGAAGTGCTGGGTTGGGCATCTTGTAGAATGTCCTTCGCTGGTTTGACTGATGTGTTTCTCATGATGAGACAGGGCTGTATGTCTGATATAGGGGGGACTGCAGAGGTGTACTGCTAGCTCCATCCCAATCGATGCTGTCCATGACTTTTCAACTCTGGTGCCAGCCTTGAGCATATGGCCAACATGACGTC
Source organism: Dinomys branickii (assembly GCA_004027595.1). NCBI lineage: Eukaryota > Metazoa > Chordata > Mammalia > Rodentia > Dinomyidae > Dinomys > Dinomys branickii. The sequence goes on from PVLD010032288.1 coordinate 3,691, forward strand.
TGCCAGGTTGCCCCATTGTGTGGTTACTTCCTCTACCCCCTTCTCATAATATCCTCTTTGAAGCAGCCTCCTGCCACATTCAAAGGGTCTACAGTGCTTTTTCTTCTGTCCTTGGTAGAATGGCAAGTCCTTTAAGAAGACCAAGCCTTTGCTAAGGCTGTTCCTCTGGCTGCAACTTTCTCCTGGGAGCTGTCATCCCATCAGGATTCACATTCTCAGAATCACATCCTGTACTTACCAGACAACTGGATTTCACACCCTCATTTTGATCATGTTTTCCAGAGCCCTCTGCAGCAAAAGCAGGCTTGACAGTGATGAACACCACAGCCCCCTTCTGAGGGGAATGTGCTCTCCACCACATTTCAGTGGCTTTGCACTGGATTTTGTTTGGAGCGGAGTCCTGAGAAAGAGCATGTATCTCACTGGATGGTCAGTGGCTAGGGGCAGAGAAATGCACACAGGCTTGTACTTACATGTGAGCTTCATAGCTCTAGCTCTGGAACTTTCCACCGGGGAGTAAAAGTCTTCAACTCTATTTCTGTTTCACCATTGATTCCTGAGCTGTGGGCTTAAGAAATTCATTTTGCCTCCTGGAGCCTCTGAACCACCCCCCGCCAAGTGAGATGGCAGCGTGACCCTCCAGCAGAGCAGCCTGCTCAAGAAACTCTCTGTGCCCTGCATTGGATGGAATCAAGATGGGCAACTCTTGATGCCCAGCTCTCACATAAAGTCACAGAAACACAAATCTCCCTTTCTGCCTTTGAAAAGGGCGCACAGGGCAAGCAGCATGGTGAGCATTCTAATATTTGTGAATTCTTTGAAATTCTGCGAGAGTTCTACTGATATATAGGGAGGTGTCTGTTCTAGCAGCATGCCATAAAAGGGCTCCCCTTAGTTTTGTTCATCTTATAGACATCAACAAGGCAAAACAACCTCCTCTGGTGAAAATATATAACTACCCTTGAAGTCTGGGAGAGTGGTGATGCATGCTTAAAATCCTAGCTACTCAGTAGGCTGAAATAGGAAGGTTGCAAGTTTGCAGGCAGCCTGGGCAATTCAGGCAGACCTTTTCTCAAAATAATATGAAAAATGGCTGGGGATGTAGGTCAGTCCCCCCTGAGTTCAGTTCCCATTACCACACACAAAAAAGTTCTTGACAAAAACGAAACATAATCTCCATAGTGGGAATGTTTTTAATGAGAAGCAAAATACCTAGGACAACTAATATGGCTTGTAGAACTAACTGACAAAGTGAAAATTCATTTTCCTCAACTCTGGCAGGACACGGCTAAAAATTCAGCTCTGCTAATGCACAGTCTTAGCTGTGGGTGAATTACGCTGTGTTGAGTTCTCAGTACTTGGTTGTTCTTAAAACCAGTAGGCATGTATTGGCCTCCATTCTGAGCCAGGCGCTGTGTAGCTATTCATCTTAAAGAGCATGAAAAATATTGTCCTACATGTCAGCACTACCTTCATGACTCATTAAAATCTTTTAAATACATTTTTTCAGGACCAAAGTATACATGGCCAAGCTGAGGAGTATATTATTCCTCGGCCACACCTTCCAGGGAGTCAACTTCTCTCTAACATACACCGCCCTGGTCCCAAAGAGAATCAGGAGAGGAAAGTATTTGTGGGATGTCGAGAGCCGATCAGATAAAAAGGATGTGACAAGTTGATGTGGGTTTGTGATATATCAGTTGAGGTGACAGATAGACGTGTGGGGCAACTTGTTGTATTCCTTTTGCGTGCCTTAACCATAAAAATATGGAAGAAAACTGCATGCTGTGGCTGGAACGTGCAATCCTGTGGTTCCTACTCAGGGTGATGTCTGGTAGACAGCGGTGGTTCCCTGAAGACGCTGTTCTCCTCATCCTAAAGGCAAACATCTGAACAGTTGTTCCTGACACAGACTTAAACTGTATGTAAGAGGGTGTCTTGTCCCATAAGCAGAGGGAGCCACTGGCTGGTGACAGGAGAGGTCTCCCCCCCAAGAATGTTCTACTCGCCTCAGCCCTCCATTCCCCACCCCTCCAAGTCCTCACATCCCCTTGGCTGCTGCCACTGCGGGGTTTTGTCAACTATGATTTTTGGATTAATTTAGTCCCCTCAGAAAGACCAAACCAAATAAGAGGACAAATGATATTTATTTATGTATTTTTATTTTTATTTTATTTCGGTTGTTGTGAAGAAAATTTGAGAGTAAAAGAATCTAGATCGACTGGCTGTGGAAAATATCAGCTAAGCCTGTGGTTCTAAGAGGCAGGCTGCCGCCCTTCCTAGTCTGTTGCCTTCAAGTTTCATAGCTGCTTGATGCCTCAGTTTCTTCATTTACATAGCAGGGATAATATTATTATTAATAATAATAATATAGAGTACCTACCTCATAAGATTCCAGTTGTGAGGATTAAATGAAATTGTTTGTTTTTTGTGGTTCTGGGGATTGAACCCAGGGCTTTCACACTGCCCACATCCCTAGCCCTTTTTTAATTTTGAGACAGAGTCTCACCAAGTGGATAAAGATTCAGGCTGGACTTGAATTTGCGATCCTCCTGCCTCAGGCACCCAAAGCGCAGGCATGCGCTGACACACCCGGTTTTAAGTGAGGACATTTTCATGTTAGTGCATAAGAAAAGTTAGAATATGGTACAGGCTGAATGCTACATGTTAAAGAAAGACCAGACCAGTCAGACACTAACACGAGGGCCATGTGGAGGGCATGGAAAACATTCCTGGGTAAAATGCATTCAAAAGCAAAGACTCGAAATCATTTTGCTAGCAATTTGTTTCTACCCCAAGTGTGGCCTACACAAACTTTTTCCTAAGCTTCCCTCAGATACCTCCCAGGTACATAATGTCTTCATGCATCAAAACATGATGTAGTATCTCATTTGTATGTGCAACTTTACATTTTGATGTTAAATCTAATTAAGTAAATACCTTCCAGCGTACTTACACAATTAGCAAAGAGGTAGGCCATGTGCTCTAGTATCTGCAGGGCCTTTGCGTTTACCTCGTCCCACAGGACGCGGAACACCTGCATAGCTGGCCTCACAGGCCAGAGAGGAAGCTCGGATTAGGTCCACACTGAATCACTGCAGCCGTTTGGGTGACAAGTCATTGATGTGGCTGTTGAACCCCCAGGAGAGATTAAATGCGTGAGTCCGATCATTTGCACAGATACAAGGGCAAAAGCAAGGTCAAAAGTTGAAACCTGGAAGACAGAGAGAAAAGCAATCTTTTAAAGTCTAGACAGCATATTAACAGCAAGAGCTTAATGTGTTGCCCTCTGTTTACGGGAGCTTTTGCTGACAGCGTGGAACCTGAGCCTCTTTTCTCCTCATCTAGCAAGTTCTATTCTGCTGTGTCACTAGAGTGTACACATCTCACAGTGCCCTTCAGGGATGTGATCCAAAGGTGTACCTGGAGTCTGTGGGGAAGCGGGGACACAGGAAAAGGAAGAACTTGAGATTTTGTAATACTGGGTGGGAAGTGAACTCATCACATCAGACACTCAATTGTATTTCAGTCTTTTCAGGGTATTTTCCCCCCTCCTAGCAAATGAGAGAATACAGAGATCACCCAACTTCTTCTATATTTTATTTTCCTGTACTTTCTCTCCTATATTTTATTTCCAAATGATTTTTTTTTCTTTCCTATTTAGTCACTTAAAATGATACGGTGGCTTTGCTTAGAACATTGAGCACTGGCTGGGGCAAGCGTCAATGCACCTTTCTGCAAAGCAATTTGGCAACGTGTACCGAAAGGCCATCCAAACGGGCATATCCTTGACTCAGAAATTCCACTGCTAGGAATTTATAGGAACAGTAGCATAAATATTTATATAAGAGAACATCCCTCGCGGAATAACTATCCTACTCCCCCAAATGGAAATAATCCCAAGGTTCCGAAGTAAAGGTGGGCTCAGCATAATACAGTGGGAAGGCCCCAGCCGCGGAAGAGCGTTTAGCATCATTGGCCTAGAAGACTTCACGCGGGAGGGGCAGGTGTAACGTGCACTGCCATGGGGCTCTAGAACCTGGAGGCGGTTAGCAGCAAGCACCGGCTTCTCCAGGTGACAAAGGCAAAAGAGTCTTTCAGCTGCTGAACAAATTCTGTCTTCATCAGCGAGTTTAAAGCCCGGGAACCGCGCGCCCGCGCTCACCCAGGCACCTGAGCCAGCGAGCAGATTTCTCATCATTTGTGGCTGGGCTCTGGTTACTAAGCCACCCACTGATCCTGTGCTCGGCTCCTCTGAATAGCCCTATTCTGAATTGGAAGGAGGCTGTTTGATTAGAACAGTTTATATAACCGAAATCTGAGCCTGGAGGAAGAATTTGGCGGGATTGTTGATTACGCTGCCCCCGCCGCCACCGGGGAGGGGGATGGAAAGGAAACTTCTCCAGAATGGGAGGGTCTCGCTTGCAGGCGCTGCCTGAGAACAAAGTGTCCCCTGCACCGCACCCCTGCACACCACTCAAGGGGGACCTGGCCCATCCACAAGCACGGGCTCTCCGTCTGGGGAGAAAAGAATGTTGTTTCTCTCCACCAATGGAGCAAGGTCAACTTAACAGGCCCCGGGCCTCGGAATGCCACATTTAATAGTCACTCCGTGGCCTCATCAACATTCCAACCCCCTTCTGCTTTTCAAAGCTCAAAAACATTTTCATAAAGGCTTTTTGGGGTGGGTTTTTATTTTTGCAAGAGTGGGCGTGTTTGCAGTCTTTTTCCCCCCCTCTAAAAATGATTTCTTTTTTATTTTTCTTTTTCCTTTCCTGAATTTTAATGGGCCTAGAAGTCGGAGTCTGCCAAGATTTTTCACATTCAAAAAAACAGGTACAAGATCTTCCTCTCTCCAAAGCCAACCTAGGGCACGTTTTCCAGGCCTTTCTCCTACCCCAGGGCTGGGGCCTCTCGCACCTGGTGCACACGCTTCCTGCTTTGTCTTTCCCTTCATCTGGGCCTTGGGACAGACTCAGACCCGATTTTGGAGCCGGTAGTTTCAGTTTTGGGTCTCGGTGTCACTTAATCAGGGAAATGTTAATTCCTCAGCAAGGAAGATAAAGTCCTAACTCCCTGCAGAGCTTTATATTACATCCCCTAGGACCTGCCGAACAAGGAGCCCCACTCCCTTAGCTCTGTTTTCCCATCTGTAAAAGGAAAAACTAAAGCATACCCAGTCCTCAAGCGCAGTAATACCAGCAAGCCATTTGGGAACAGTTTAGGTTGTGTCTCAGTCTCTCACAAGGTACAGAAAAAGTTTCAGATACTTTTCATTGAATTCATCTTAATATACACAAGTTAAATGTGTTTCAGTCTGTGTATGTATTCACAAATGCACACATTACAGAGGTGAAGGCGAAGCCTGGCTCCCCATACATACAAAGGCTTTAGTAGACCCCCTTTCCTGTCCAGTTGCTGCCCCCACAAAAAGGGCCCAGAACCCAGCTTCATCAAGAATTTGATTATCCCAACTGTGTATCATAGGAAACACAATGTAATTTTTTTTTTTTTTTTTTTGTCTTTTTGAGACAGGGCCAGTTCAGGCTGGCCTTGAGCTCACTTTGTAGCCCAGGCTGGTCTCGAGCTCACAACAATCCTCCTGCCTCAGCCTCCTGAGTGCTGAGATTACAGGCATGCACCACCACGCCTGGCTTAGGAAACCCAATTTTATTAAACTAAGTATGAATAAATGTGGATCACTACTGTAATTCGTTCTGATGGGGAAAGGAGTAACCTATTCTCTCTATGCCCGGATATCTTCTATTAGAAGATCCACCATCAATTTAATTTAGTATAATTGATTCTACCCATTAGCAGGGAAATATAGACGAAGTCAGAGGCAGGAAAATGCACATTAGCCCTGAAATGTCTGCAAAGCAGGGTGCTGGTTTGCTATGGCCAAGAGTACCGATTCTGGAACAGACCCTGGATGAGATCCCTTGAACATTGGCTGCCATTAGCCTTGGGAAGTAACAATCCCATTGTACTTCCGTTTGATCACCTCGCAATGGCGTTAGCAGTATCTATCTCAGATGAGTTCTCACAGGATGAAAAGGACTGAACGCACATAAGGTGCTTAGAACCTGTACTTGGTAACCAATTAACAAATGTTAGTTTGTTAGTCTAGATAGATCTTTATTTTTCTTGTTCTGAATCTGATGAAATGTAGAGACTTTCTCCCCAGAAAAAAATACAAATCTGTACAGACACACAAAATTTGCATACAAGTTCATAAACTTCCAAGGCTCAGTGATGTCCAATCGCTGATCCACTTTGGGAGACCACTTGGGCGGTGTGGTGCAGTGGCTCAGAGTCTGCACCTTGGACCCAGGCAGACTCTGTCACACCCCGGAGCCACATGCTCTCTGTGTGACCACGGGCAAGTTCCATGGCATCTCTGAGCCACTTTGCCTCATTTATAAGATGGAATTAATAACATTATCTGGCTGGGGATATAGCTCAGTGGAATAAGCGCTTGCCTAGCAAGCGCAGGGTCCTGAGTTCGATCCCCAGTACCGCAAAAAAAAAAAAAAAAAAAAAACATTATCTACTCTGGACTTGGCCCAGTGAGAGAAATGGGTTCTATGAGACATAGGCATTTGTTACAAAGAAATCGCATCATCATCTGGGAGTGGGGATTGTCCGCTTCTCCCCAGCCTGTTTCTAGCTGCTCCTTTCTTCACAAAAGAACGAGGAATTGGCATTCTGGCTCCACCATTCTGCAAACTGTCTCCTCTAATATAAATCAGGAGAAAGAGCAACAACAGCAACAGCCAGAAAAATTAAACAAATAATGAGGCAATGTATTTCCAAATATTTAAGAAACTCTTACTTTACTAAGAGACCTAAACAAACGCTAGACTGATGGCGGAGTAGGATTGGAAGAGCCCCAGGTTTGCTCCTGGGAACTGGATTTTAATCCTGTCTCCCATGCCTCCCCCACCCTAGGGACAACCAGGGACGGCAGCTGCACTCAAAGCCTGCACCTGGCCCCCAGCAAGTTTGAACAGTGGGAGCCTGGTCTGTTTAAGAGAACTTTTCACATGGCCACAGGATTCACCTCTGCAGGTAACACTTTCTTATTCCCCACATATGTTTGTTTTCTAAAAAGACCACAGGAAAATACACTAAAATGTTCATAGCTTTTATCTATGAGAGATGGGGTAGAGATGACTTTGCTTTTCTCCTTTGGTTCTGTGCAGTAATAAGCAAGCATTTTTAAATAATTAATTCAACAATTGGACATTTGGTCTCTATGCCGGGTACTTAGCTAAGCGCTGAGACTACAGCATTCGTTACCTCCTCATGTTTACAGTCAAGAAGGGAATAAGACACTGAATAAGTAATTACATCAAGAATTAATTGCTTCGGGCTGGGAATATAGCTCAGTGGAATAAGTGCTTGCCTAGCAAGCGCAGGGTCCTGAGTTCGATCCCCAGTACCACAAAAAAAAAAAGAATTAATTGCTTCCAGTGACAATAGGCTCTGCCAAGAAGTCTAGGGGACCCAGCAGCCAGGGGCACTTGACCAAGCCTGGGTCTGGGAAGGCTTCCTTGACAAAGTGATTTTAAAGCTGAAATCTGAAGTTGGAGCAAAGAACAAGGAAAATATTCCTGGTGGACAGAATAGAGTGTGCAAAGAGCCTGAGGAACAGTAAATTCTAGAAACCAAAAGTTCACCAGTGTGGCTACAGCCTGAGGGGAGGGGACATTCAGACAAGGCAAGACTCCGGGCACACATGGCCTAGTAGATCTTGCTAATGGTTTTCACATTTTATTTTAGGAGAAATTTTTTTTTTAAATTTAAGTAAGATATGGCAACATAAAGCTGGATCCTTTTTAGAAAATTAAAAAAGAAAACAATTCATTCTAGATATGAAAATACTGTATAAAATCCTTTTCCCTGAAACATTAGCTTCCTCTGTGCAGGGAGCTGGGGCTAAGGAGACCAGCCCAACACTGTGCCTGGCTCTGCAACACACTGGAAAGATGGTAGCATGTGGCAGAAGACAGCGGACCCCTTTCCTCCCTGAGACCCAGGGAGTTAAGGCACCAGGTGGCCCCAGAGGCATTCTGTCATGAAACTTTATGGGCAGTGGAAATGCAGTTCCCAGACCAGCTTTAGTCAGAGCAGAGCTGGACAAAGGACAACACCTAGAACCTGACAAATTGGGAGGGTGTTTTCAGCTCAGGGGTGCAAAGCAAGGTCAATGCCAGTGAACTGTGGTTCACACACAGGTGATGGCCCGGGCCCCCTGTCCTCACACAGTGTGGAAAGCAGCAGCATGCCAACATGGTGCTTACTTTTGCGGGGGTGATTCCAAGTTTGCTTCAGTTATACTTTAAGCCCACTCTTCTCTATCATCTTAGGAAAGGACTGTACCAAAGCAGCTAGCCACTTGGCTGTGGAATCACAGATGAGATGTTTCCAGAAAATGCTCCTCGACAGCATTGCTAAGTCAACTGGGCACGTCCTGACCTCCAGGGGGATGGAAATGGCAGAGGAAACTGCCAACTCCAGGCCTGTTCTGGGAGAAACTTGGAGATTTAGTGGGCTCTGGAGCTGTAGAAACCGGCATCTGGTCGTCAACCTTTGCCTGCAATGAACAGTTATTAAATATTCACATCAGGACGCGTGTCAGCCCTCTACTGGTCTTCCAACCTGTTCCCCATTATGCCTCACACTTTATATACCCCAAATGCAACAAGAAGAAACTTGTGAGTGTTCTATAAAACCTGCTGCTGACATAAGGGTGGGTCTTTGAGGCTTATGGTTGTCCTAATAAAACCAAAGAATGTGTAACTGGCTGTAGCCAGCAGACCACCAACCTCTTTATTGTTTAAGCACAAAAGAAAAGCTCTGGTAAACCTGCTATACCTGAGGCGTAGCATGTGGCAGCCTCTTAGCCCTTAAAGACTCTGTTCCACACCGAGTTTAAGGTGATGCTGGTGTGCTTCTCTTCCCCTGCATATGATGGGCCTAGTAAGTCACGCGCTCAGACAAGACACACCTACCGAGGGAGTGGTTACCAATGACAGACTGGAGCTTGTAAATCAATTTGAAAACTTTTAAGCATAAATTCAAACCAGATCTTTGAGGCCAGCTTTTCCTCAGACAACAGGCATGAGGCAGAGGAGGAGTCGGAACTGAGGAGGAAGCAGGCAGAGCGAGCACAGGTGAGGTCGTCTGTGACCCTAGTATTTTCTTTATTTCTTCCATTTTTGACCTTCATGCAGGGCCTGGATATACTACACCTAGCGCGGTGCACACGCAGGGAGGGACCTGTGTCGGCAGAGCAATGTCAGGGGATTCTCACGAGAGTCAACTGAGAAGCACTGAATAGATGAAGAAGTGATTCAGTGAGGTGTGGGTGAGTAGTGGGAACCAGTGAGGGAGAGGAGAGAACCCAGGCGCTGTCCCCGGCAGGACCTGTTCCCACCCATAAGCAAAGGGACCCCTGTGAGAATGCAAAGGCACCTGGCAGCGCAGCGTGTGCCCAGCAGCCTCCAGGGGCGAGAAGCAGGCACAGGACCCATCAGAGGGGGAAAAAGGAAACACAGGCTCCTCCTCTTACTCAATCCGTTCTCTCCCTCAGATTCACTGGCACCCAGACAAAAACAGGAATGAAAAAGAAAGGCTGGTGCAAAGGTTTTACTGTGCTTCCTCACACTGAAGAGTCTGCAAGCAGCAGCGAGAAGACATAGGCTGGAGGAGGAAAGGGCTTCCTCTGTTTCCAAAATCACACCCAGAAACTGGTGGTGTTTGATATCTTCACAGGGTGAGAGCTCCCAGGGAGACCGGACAGACGTGATGGATGAGGTCTTCCTCCCGGTGTGTTTTGATTCACCAGACAAATACTAAAGCCGCTTACGACATGTTTACCTGTGAAAGAGACTTGACTCATAAGCTTTATTAGTCCTCATGCATTTGTGAACTCGTGACAAAATCATCTCAGTAATTGTCTGACTCTGGTCTTCCTCCCTCTAAGTCAGGATCTCCCACCACATAACCTTTACAGTCAACTTCTAGAAAAAAAAATTCCCTGCTAAAATCCCTGCTGTGGGAGGTCATCTGCCGTTATTTGCAGCGTGGAGTCCAAGCCTCATGGCCTGATTCGCAGCTACTGTCGCAGCCTCGTGTCTTCAGTGGCCCTTCCTCCTCTTGGGTACCAGCAGCGCCTGTAATTTCACCGGTGTCTTCTGAGCCCAGGAGATCCTCTTGGACTTCCGGCCCTTGTCCACCTGCCTGGGTCCTCCTGGTTGTTTTAAAAAGAGCTCAGGAGTAACACCTGAGGGCTGTGGTGCTGAGCTGCTCGCCCTCCCACCAGTACAGAACTCCCTGTCGCAATGGAGTGTTCCATCTCCCTCCTTCCCTGGGAACCCTGTACAGGCAGAACTATGTCCTAGTCACCGAAAGATTCTCTCCAGTGTCATATCTGATAAGAGCTGGTGATGGAAAGTATGCGATGAACTAAATTAAATGATGACTTGCCAAAGTGAAGTCTCCCAGGGCATAGACTTTTCCAAAACTCTACATGAACACAAACTATAAGTATTTAATTCTTATAGCTCAGTCTCCCTATATGTGTTGTGTACACCTCAGCTCCTTCAGAATTTGTGCAAATAAAAAGCCAAATAATTTTGAAAGCTTGATTGCAGACTGTTCGGTGGAATGACTGGAAGGGGAACTGAATGGGAAAAAGAAACAATAAAGCATCTGGCTCCTGGGAATTTTAAAATACCCTCCAGCAGAGAAGGTAAAGTTCGACTCCCACCTGCAGGTGCTAACAGAGGTCTTCTGGGAGTGCCCGCATTGGCAGGCTGTCCTCTCTGCCCTGGACCTATGTTTCTACCATTCTAAAATGCCTTCATCAGTGCGGTAGGGACAAAATCGTTGACTGTGATTTCACCTTGTGTGGCTACCCAGCGTAGTGTGGAGGTCTGTTTCCTAGAAATGGGAATGTTGCAGAAAGAAAGAAAGAGAGAAGAAAGGAAAGGAAGGAAGGGAGAGAGAGAGAGAGAGATAGAGAGAGAGAGAGAGAGGGGGAGGGAGGGAGGGAGGGAGGGAGGAAGGAAGGAAGGAAGGAAGGAAGGAAGGAAGGAAGGAAGGAAGGAAGGAAGGAAG